>SJJU01018452.1:0-15572 GCA_012932125.1 Conopomorpha cramerella
CCAGAGGGGTAGGAGAGACTAAAGATCTACATTTGTCACGGTCCTGACATACCCCTTTCGCTTCATCTACATTCATACATCTTTTCATACATGACCTCCGGTTTCGAGTACTTTTCACGCCACCCGGCCAGGACATCACCAATCTGGTCTGTATGTCCTTCTGGGGCGACCTCTAAATAAATCTCTTACGTCAATCGACTTTCATCCATTCTCTCCATATGCCAAAACTATACTTTTCAGTATTCCGGTTTAATCAGTATGTTTTGTAAATGGGTTGCATTAAGCTTCATGTTAATAAATTCAACCGGTACACGCCTAATATTTACCAAAACACCGATGAGTTAAACCACAACACCACTGCGATCGCCAACCCGCCCGGCAAGTGTGGCGATTATTGGCATTTCACCCCAAATTTAAATCATGAGGCCCTCGTCCAGCAAAGGATATCTATGTAGCTAATGATTATGATGATGAAAAAATATTTTTTAAATCAATTGTACATTTCTAGGGCCATTGCACTATAGTGTTTGGTTTCGTTTTTCAAACATAAAAACATTATATACCTTACTAGTGGACTCGACAGACGTTATCCTTTTTTTTTACAATCCTCATCCTATACCATCCTCATGGACACCCCGCCGCCATGGGGACAGCGAACGGGGTAGTGTCGGACTCTTACCGACTAAACCCCCATGATGACCTCCGTGTCGCAAGCGGGGCGGGTCCCGGGAGTACCCGAAGGAATTGTGTCAGGACCTGCCCAAGCGATCGGTCCAGTCGGACTCCGGCTCAGGGCAGACGGTAGAGTGTCTGCCCCAGCGTGTCTTAACTATTAATATGAATATAAAATTACTATAACCTCCAGGGTGGCATGTGCCCAGCAGTGGATGTCACGAAATATAAACTATCCTATCTCTCAAATTAGACAAAATTACATATAATTGCCAACTTTTGTGAACATCGGCAGCCTTGGTGAAGAGTTCATTGGGAACAAACATCATGACACTGGATTTTTATCTACACTAATAATAATAATAATAATAATAATAATTTATTTCAGAAAATAATAATTCCATATTGAGTTAGTAACCTTATGGCTAACGCTTATGCCTAATGTTAGTACAATACAAATCTATTTACATTTTAACTGGGTGTGGAGCTGCACCCAATGCTGCAGCATAGGGGAGTCCCACCGATCAACAAACACCCTCATCATCCTGCTGGAGCTGCGGCGGAGGCGGGCTAGCATGGAGGCGCATCGCTTCCTCATAATTGCGTAAAAGTCATCCGTGTGCGCCTCCGCAAACATTCCGGACGCACTACACCTCCACTCAAGCCCCAACAGGATGCGAAACGCGTTGTTGTACTGCACTCGTAGATCGCTGAATGCTCTCTGCGTATACTTGACCCACAGGCTGCACGTGTAAAAAGATTGGCAGTACGCGTTGAAAAGCGTAATTTTGGCTGCCCTCGTACACCGTGCAAACCTGCGCGCCAGCATATTACAGCGAGCAGCCAGCGACCTACGCTCCCTCTCAATGTCCTCGTTATCTTTAAGGTCCTCGGTGACCCAGTGGCCCAGGTACTTGAACTTATGAACTCTGGCCAAAGGTGTGCCACAGAGCAAGACGTTGGGAACGTTTGCTAATGATTTCGGCCCAGATTTAAATATTAAGAGTTCGCTCTTCTTCACATTGTACCTAAGCCCATGTGTCTTCGCATAGGACTCACAGATCTTTACCAGCTTCCTGAGTGCCCTAATCGACGGACTCAGCAGCACCATATCATCAGCATAACTGATATTGTTCATGCAGATTCCGTCAACGTGACAACCGGTCTTAGTGCTGCTCAGCTCATCGATGAGGCTATTTATATACAAGTTGAATAGCCTAGGAGAGCTGAGTCCACCCTGCCTCAATCCGCACTCTAGCCTGTACACCTCAGAACAGACTCCTTTCCATTTCACACAATTTTTCTGCTTGGCATACCAGAACTGTAGCAATAATATAATATCTGGTCGAACTGTAGTCTCCTCTCTAAGTTTATGCCATAACACATCATAGGATACAAGGTCAAACGCCTTTGACAGGTCCAAAAAACAGGAATATACAGGGGTATCTCTGGCAGTGTAGTACTGCACCGTCTGCTTGAGGCACATTATAGCATTCTCCGTAGACAGCTCCGCCCTAAGTCCAAACTGCGCGTCCTGGATCTCAATGTTCTTTGCCAAATGCTTATCAATCAGACTGTCCAGCACTTTGGCCACAACTGTAGCTAATGATATAGGCCTGTAATTGGACCCATCAGAGGCGTCACCCGTTTTATCCTTAACAATAGGAACTACGATCGTGTACATAAGGTCTTCAGGAAGATAGCCATGACTAAAGCACAGATTAAAAAATAAAGCCAAGACCCTGGGCAAATGCTGACCCGCATTCTTTAGATGCTCGATGCTGAGACCATCGTGCCCAGGCGACTTCCCCCTTCCCATTGAATGAATAACAGACCTGAGGTCTTTGGCTGTAAAAATAGAGGGAATCGCTCCGTCACCCGTCCCAGCATCGCTCATCGGACCCTGAAACAGTATAGCTATATAGTATAATAAGATTTATAGTCGCAGGCCATATGCACAAGGGCCCTGAAGAATGTCCTCTGGGTGCCCAGGACCCACCCAGCACCAGCGATAAATGAAGGCCATCGGGGAGGTTTTAGTCAGTAAAAGTCTGACCACTACCCCGTCGCCGCGGGGTGTCCCTGAGGATTTCCCCCTCGTAAACAAAAAAAAAAAGGCCATATGCACAAACGTCATTTGAGCGTAAATAGGTCGTGCACCTATCGGTCGACCTTGCGGCTACGTCACAGGCGACTGATCGGCCGCAGATAACCGTAGATCGAATGACGTGTGCCTACGGTATAAGCGGTAGCGGATTCTCACAGTGATCGGTCAGAAGATGCAGAGCGCAACGAATTCATTCAAACATTCGTCCGATCAACTCGGTGACGTTTTAAAAAAGAACTAAATTTCAAAGGCAGAAGAAGTTCGGGTGCCCCTCGTAATAAAATGCCCGATTTATAATATTTTAATATAATATCAGTACGCGTGTCTTTGAATAACGATTTGAGTTTTAAAAAATATTTTTAATAATTTTATCAACGTTGTTCTATTAGTCTCTGCATCCCGCATCTTCTGGGTATGTTATTTTTTTTTATTTACAAACTTGATTTAAAGATTCTCTATAAGGATTCTAAAGCCTGAAAGTTATAAATGTATTTTATCTCACCGACATACATTAAATATTTATTTTATATATGAATGGAATGTTTGAGGAAACATTATTGTCCAAATGTTTCTACACGACTATAACAATTTGTTATTACTAAAGTATGATTTAGTTGGTTAATGTAATATTAATATTAGATTAAACTACTGAGTTACTAACAAACTACATTTTTGGACTGAAATAAAGGAAACACCCGTATTTCTGATTTAAACTTATCGCAAACAACCATGTTATGAAATTGTCATTAATCGTACAATATCACTATATTATAGTAAAATATATTTAAACCAGTTGATTCCTAAAATTAACATAGGATAAGTTCTCAGACATAATTTTTTGAATAATTAAACTTTCTAACCTTATAGGAAACCATGACGTCATCTTACTCGTATTTTCATGCTTATTCAGCAGAAACGATTAAAGTTGCATCAATACAGATTTTGATTCACAACACCTTGGCCTACATTCAAATCTCGGCGGCCCAAAAACCCAATTTTCTGACGTCACAAGAGAGCCTCGAAAATTAATAATTTCTCCGCCATCCGCGTGTGACTCAGACTGCACCGCATCTAGAAGGTGTCCGCACATTTCGGGTGTCGCGAGCGCGGCGGCAGAGCATGGTGGGAGAGCCCAGTCTCTCGCTCCGACCCGCTTAGGCTGAACGTGCCGCCACTGCCGCGGCGGCCTAACAAAACGTCCTTGCAGTGCAAAGCCCCTAGCCCCCGTCTGTGTTATGTGCCAGTGTTACTGAAAATTTGAAAAAAAAAAGGAGGGAGTGTATGTGTACTTTTTGGACGCCCCGAATTGTGACTGGCCGGTGAAAGTTTTTGCTTTTTTTATTTACGAGGTGAGTTTATTCTTTTTTTGAAATATGACAAGTATGAGTTGCAGTGGTTGCACAATAGTGCCTAGTGTTTGTAGTTTTTTTTTTTTAGTTTGAAAGTTGGTGAAGTGATAACAGTTGTCTGCTAAGATGTAGTGATTGTTAGCGGGGTGATGTTGTAAAATGATTCTAATTGTTATGGACCTAGGATTCATTTTCAATTGCTAGAATTTAGTGATTGGTAGTAAAATGCAAGCGTTTCCTGGTTTGCGGTTTAAGTTTGTCGGTTTTAACAGGAACTCGTAGGCTTACTAAGTAATAGTATTATTAATTGAGATATAATATTATATCTTTGACTCAAAAATAATTATAATTGTACTCTATTTATTTTAGTGTAATTCAAGTAATGTAATTAGGTTACTTTATGAGCGAAAAATGTAATGACGTGAGAATTTCCATGGAATGTGTTAATTACATCAAGTTTTAATTACGATAAATAAATACCTAACTTGTTTTCGGGGAATACTAGTTGTAAATTGCATAACTTATTGCTAGTTTGTCAAATTACAATTACGATACATAAAATGATGCGTGTAATCTATATATCTAAAAAAATTAATTGATGTTCGTTACTCTCGCTAAAACTCGAGAACGGCTGGACCGATTTCGCAAATTTGGTCTTGAATTACATGTGGAAGTCCAGGGAAGGTTTAAAAGGTGTATTTCATCCAATACACGAGGTATAAATCTTCCTGCGTCAAAACAAATGTTTGTAGGGACAGCTAGTACCTAATAGATTAGTAAGAGCCTTAAGAGAAATGATGTATCCTGTTGTATCCTTGGTTACTTTTAGCCTGACGTATACTCGTATTAGTATTTTATTTTATACTAACTTTCCGCCCGCGGCTTTGCCCGCGTGGACTTCGGTTATATTGCAGTATAAAGAAAACTTATCATTTCTACGGAAAAATCTAAGTTTTCCTCGGGAATATCATTTTTTCCGGATAAAAAGTACCCTATTATTTAATCCGGACTTCTAACTCTACGTATGCAAAATTTCAAAGCGGTTAAGTAGTTACGGCGTGAAAGCGGAACAAACAAACAAACTCACTTTCCGATTTATAATATTAGTAAGTATACTAGCTGACCCGACAAACGTTGTTTTGCAAGTATGCATTATTTTTCAGTGTTTCCTGGTATTATATGCATGTTTTATACTTATAAAACTTCCTTTAAAATCAATCTATGTATGAAAGACAACCACAACAAAATATAAGCATACATAGGAGCAGACAGCGGGAAGCGTCTTTGTTTTATACTATGTATTGATGTGTTATATGATAACTATGTGCAAATTAACAGCGTTACCGCTGTTAATTTTGTTCCTGTTTCTATTTTTGTTTGTTTTTTTTTGTACTATTAACTAGGGCTTACAGTTAAATATTAATTAAGTTTATCGCTAATGGCTTGTTGCTTCTGTTTGTATATATTTTATCCCGGAATTCTTAACAGGAAAGTACGTAAGTAGGTACACTGCAAAGTAACTTAAGACCAAAAGCACTGTTGTAAATTCCTACACAATCCTTGTAACATATTATGTACCCAGATTCACTAGGTATCTACCTACATTTGCCATTTAATGCCTAAGTGTAGGTATGTAGAGGTACCTACAATTTGGGATCAAATGTTACCAGTTTATTTTCTATGAAAGGTCTTATTACAAATATTAAAATCAATAACGTAGTGACTAGATTAAAAATAACACTATACGTAAATACAAATAAAAACATAAGGTAAAAAAACAAAGCACAGTCACCGCGTTGAACTCTTTTGTATGAACTAGCAGTTACTCTACATAATTTTATTATTATCTAAATATATTTTAAGTGTACGTTTCGTATCGCACAGTAAATTGTGTGAAATGTATTATAAAAACGTCGCCTTCTATTCAATAATCGCGATTGAAAGGAATGTTTTATTTTCATAGCAATAAAAAAGGGCTTTTTATAGGTAAATAAGTTTGTAGAGCGAATAAAATACACAAAGGAAGTAAACGTAATAAAAAAACATCTGATAACGTGCTAAAAACGTTTATTACAAATTGCTAAGTAGTATAAATGTTTATGAAGCTGCTGTCTGAGAAAAGAATGAGACCACTGATCAAAAGGTCATTGGATTCGAACTCGGAACCTGGGACGTGTACTAATAAAAATGTATACGTATACACTTTGCACACAGTTCTATACGGTGAAGGAAATAGTTGCCAATGATTTTGAAGTTCCTCTTCCTACGCAGATTAGGATTATAGTGATGTTTAATTTATAAACTAGCTGACACTGCCAATGCACGCATTATTAACGCTTAATACAACAAAGGGAAATATATTCCCACTTAGTCTAAACTAACTTTGACTCTTAAGGGATACCTTAACTACAGGGGGATTATACCAATTTTTTAGAAAACATATACATACAACAGCGAATGTATGCTATGTAGAGTTATTGTCATTATCATTTTCCTGCCCTTATCCCACACTACGGTCATTGTATTAGGTCAAAATTTTCTTATACTTATATTATTTTAGCGAAACCAAGTAGTTAGCTTCATGTCATTAGAATTAAAAATGCAAGAGAAAAACCTTAAAGTCTTGTTGTATTAAGGGTTAACAGTGTTTATTTGCTAATTATATGCATGTATCATATATATAAACCTTCCTCAAGAACCACTCTATCTGCTAACGAAACCCGCATCAAAATCCGTTACGTAATTTCAAAGATCTAAGCAAACATAGGGACAGACGGCGTGTTGTTTATTACTATGTATTGATGATACAGAAATCATTACATTAATAACATTAGTAGGTATGCTATTGCTGTCTTCAGCCTAAATGTGACTAAAAAAACACTATAGTATAACAGTAGAACGTTGAACTCAGTAAAGGTGTCAGAAGTATGAAGAAACTTTGGACATTAACCACAGGCTAGAATCTGTTGTGAAAGAAGTATAAAAAACCATAGATTACAAATAGCCAATTAGTATAAATAACAGACTGTATGCCGCTCAAGTTACGTATGTACATCTCTATCAAAAAGTCAAATTAACTTGACGACTAATGGATATTATTTTTTGCTACAATAACACCTATAAATTTGCCAACAAACTCTTCACTCTAAATATTGATAAAAAATACAGTGGTGTACTAAAAAAAATACATGTGTTTTATGTATCAATGTTATAAAAAGAACGTACATCAATTCTCCACCCAAAACGTACTTACGTACTAGAAAGAAGTTTATAAAAAAATACTGAGATCGTATTTCAATTGTTTGTGCGTGTAAAAGAACCGGAAAGAAGAACGGTCTTAACGTTGTTGGGCTCATTAATACGAACAACTTTTACAATGGAAAATAAAGTTAAAATTAATTTACATAAAAATAAACACATTTTTTAATATTTGTCTAAAGAGATGACATTTTGTATGAAAAAAGCACGCAGTACAAAAAATCTATTTCAATAATTCGACTATTTATCACTAGATGGCGCTAGATTGTACATAAAGACTTATTTGAGTTTACTACAATACATAGAACCGCAGAGTAATGCATACACTTTGACATAAATTAAGACAACAATAAGATACTTACCGTCGTATTCATAAAAAGTTAAAACGTTGACTAACTAGTTGACGTATATCAACTTAGATTGGAATGTTCGTATTTATGAGACCTTTACTAACAGTGCTCTAGAGCTGATCTAACTTTATGAATACGAGAGTTACTATTTAGGCACCGGAAAGGCTTTAGGTTCAACAATTGAAACTATCGAACAACGATCAAAGCCCTTCTCATTGTCAAAATTGACAAATCCTTGCACATTTATATATGTAATAGTTGCCGATTACGCAGTGTGGTCCCGCCCTAATAGTTCTTTTGTGCTCATCAAATAAGCGAATCTCTTCATATTATTATGGTAATTCGTTTTGCCAATGAGTGGTGACGAAACACAATGTAGGCGCACCTTCACAAATCGGTGAAGCATTCATTTGTATGGCAGGTGCGGTTGTAAAATTTGTGCTAGTCTGTATTGTAAAAAAAAAAAAATTAGGTACAAAGGTATACCTATGCGGGATAAGAAAAGCACTGTTAGGGTCACAGGTTCACTGCCGAAATTAAAGTTGAGACGTTTGTATCGAAAAGATATATTGAGACATTAGAGTAAAGGATTAAAAATAGAAAGATAAAACTAAAAACCAAACACCAAGAAAAATATAATACAACAGTGACAACTTATGTCAAATTCAAATATATACAAAAAGAACGTGGGTATGGAAAATGAGCCTACAGCCAACAGGCATTGTTAACCTAAGTGCTGATTCCAATAGTGTAATTAACACGACTTTCTTTTTTATATTTTTAGAAAAATAAAATTAAAAAATGTATCCACGCCTTTTTAAATCCCAAACCGGATAGGCACTTGCTAAGCAAATACGCACGTTTCACTAAGCAAATAACCCAACGTGACAGGAGATGACCCCATCGCCATTATAAGATTCACACCCATGCGGGGTCATGCAGTTGCAGCCATGTTATTTTCCTTTGAGCCTTGCGTTGCATTTGTATACATAAGCTCCGAAAAAGAGCTCCATTAGTACACGTCCTGAACAGCCGCTCTCGATACCGCAACCCCCCGATTACAAGTCAAGTATCGGACTAACTGGACCACAGACGCTGCTAACGTATTAAAAAATATGCACTATCAAAAAAGGTAATAATATCGGTTCATACATACAATATACGAAAGGTTTATGACGTAAAATTGCAGAGCGCATCGCGTGCCACCGCATGCTTATCAAGCTTGTGATGAACGTCAAATTAATTCAGAGATAAGTGCGAATTACTAAAATTTAAAGTGTTATATTAACACGTCACAAAATTTAATGAAATTTAACGCTGTGCTCGTTTCTTAATTACACTGTGGCCCAAGTGCATACTTTATAAAGTACATACAGTAAGTAGGTGCTTTGTGAACCAGAGTTTGTCAAGTTAAATTATACTAAAGTAGCGGCCCGGTAAGTGCTTCGATACACATCGAGTTAATTTGTTACAAAAATGTGATAAATAATGAACATATTTCATTTTTTGTGTGTGAAATTAGTTTACATAAATATCTACTAAATAGTCCGAACAAAGCCTAAATATTTGGATAGGATAGGTGAGCCCGTTCTTTAGTTACAAAATCAGAACGAAAAGTGGCATTGATTTTCTTTTTATATATTGATAATGTCGTAATTTGTTGCACGTGGAAAAGACGAAAGATATTTGCCAGAATCGGGACAGGTGAAGGTCCGTGATCTGTGACTACCCCTCTGGGAAACAGACTTGACATCTATATATATGTAATACCGTATTTTCGATGGTAATTGTCCACTAGCTTTGCCGTACAGTGTTATTCATTTTTTTATTCAAATTAAAGAAATTAAGAATTAAGATACAAAACATAGCATATGTTACTCGAGGATAATGTAGTGTGCGTGAAAGACTTGTCAAAAATAGTTTTTTGAGTTTATTCCTACCAAATATGTAAAGGGGAAGAAAAGGAAATCCATCATCATCAGCCCATATTCGGCCACTCCTGGACATAGGCCTTTCCAAGTGTGGTATTTTTTCGGCTTCTCGTAAACTGAAAAAAAGAAATGGATGAATTAATGTTAAACAACATACAAACATATTACATACATACTAGAAATACATTGCTTTTTTTAAAATATTGACAAAATAACATTGAAACGTTTAAACCATTAATGGACCCAATTATTTGTAATATATAATAATACTAATTGTACTATCGAGGTACGAATGAGAGACCGTTGTGATACTATAGTAATTCGAACACTTGTAGAGTAAGCAAATGTATTTATAGCAAAAATATACCTTACACACTTTGTGATAGAGTTCAAAACCGTAAAGATTAGTAAGTACATAGTCGATTTTGTTTGTTTTGTTATGATTCCGATACTTGTGCAACGAAACCCTTGAACTTAGAAACTTTAAGTTACAAGTCATACGTTTTATATACCTCTGACCTTATGCGATGATATAATTCATTTAAAATTGACCTCTATTATCGGAAAGGTGCGATCTAAAATTGTGTAAAAAAAAAGCAAATGTTGTTATAACGATAAAAATATGTTTTTAAACACGATTTTTAGTACAAAATTTACCTAAATTTGCTTATCTGCGATTGGCCCTCAATCAAAAGACGTGAGTGTGTAGCTTTTGTATACTTAAATAGATTTATTTGATGTTTTTAAGTAAATAATAATATGAGCGAAGTTATTTTTTCCACGACCACATTTTGTTATTATTACTTGTCACCTTCTTAAATGATGTCTTGTCACTTGTTATACAAGTGGGTTGTATGAACCAAACACGTATAAATATTCATAGAAAAAGTAGGTTGGTTTAACGAACTTTAAAGCTTTGACTTCATGTTTGTGCATTGAATCATAAGAGAGGAAAAGAGAGAGCATGACGTTCTGCATTCGTTTCATAGTTGTCTTATGATTATTTTTTATTTATTTAAAAAATATTAAAAAATTAAAAAGTCGTAAGAGACTAATTTTACCAAACGGTTAGCTACATTCATAGTGCGAAACGGAAGGATGTGGCATGACTTGCCGAAGCATGGTCCGTTTCCTGCGCAGTAGTGTCTGGAGGTCTTCAAATCACGGGTAAACAGATACTTAAACGAACAAGTGTGCTACATCGTAGACCACATCGCTGCTTAACATCAGACAGAGCGGTGGTCAAAGCATAAGGTTAACACTCTTATGAATGTTATCTATATGTTAGTTGCACTATTTATACCTCAATAATGGCTGAATCGATTTGATAGAAAATTGGTGGGGAGATAACTTAGAACCAGGAGAAGAACATAGGATACTTTTTATCCCGATGGGACGTGTCGTTGTATGGCATACTGAAACTGCGCAAATGAAATCGCGGGGCGTTCACTAGTTAGAAAAAAAGTTTTTTTTTACATGTCCCAATACAACAACACTACGTTATTGATGTTTTAAGACCACTTTCTAGACCGACCGTACCGTACGTAATTTTATTTATTTAACTAGTTAAAATAACTAGTTAAATAAATAAAATTAACTACAGCAGCATATCTCAATGGGGAATTTTCTTTGATCTTTTTCTGACAGACATTTTCGGGCTAACTGTCATTACTGTCAAACTTTGTTGCCAGAAGAATTCCAGTAAAAATTCCCCATTGAAACATCGAACATTGAACAAATACCAAAACCATTTACCTAAAATCCAGAATCAATTAATGATCCATAAATCCCTCACTCACGATCAACACTATAAATGATAAAGTCATGTTTACACACAACACTGACCCAATTAGGCTCGTCTCCCAAGGTGACGTTACGGCTGTCGCGTATGTCATGTGCCGACACCTTACAACACGGACCGTGTACGGCGATAGACAGGCTCACCTATACAACGTGTTGTAATGACCTTCATTCACCCGCTATGACCGTTCTTTCATATCGCAGCTCTGTGTAATTTGGTACGCCAACCTTCCAGTGTAACATTTCGAAGCTGAGCTATGATTGTTATGAGATTCTAAGCTATAAAAGCGTCAAAAACAATACAACTGTTTCGGTAAGTCGCGTGCGCTACCGAATTAGAATAACGGGTGTCGAAAGGTAGTTTTCACTTTGTCTCTGACTTTGGTTGTATTGTGTTTTGTATTGCAAGTGGTTGTTTTGCATTGCATTATATTATGCAGCTGCTCTACGCTCTGTGTTACCTTGATTTTATTAACTGTAACGAGTTTAGTTTACACCACGCCTGCATTTACCTAATCGCTTTAGGTACCTATTAGGTGATTATTTCATTTTATCTTATAGGTGTTTTTCGTATCAAATCATTAGATTTTACGCGCGACTTTATATGGTTAATTCTGTCTGACTGACCCCGGGTTCCGATATCATATATAAGGAGTAACGGTGGAGGTTACCTGCATAAAATATATTTTACACACAACCAAATTACGTCATTATATAACGATACGTTATCCAAAAGTTAAGTTAAGCAACTAGCAAAAAAGTGGCTACAGTGTGCTAGGATTTACAATTAACTAGCATTGGACTATTTATCATTAAGTACGTGACACCCTTCGGCCACATTTAGTAGAACGAGGAGTTAAGAAATAATAAAATCTTAAATTATAAATCACACTAATAAAGACGGAAGACTGTGAGTGTTTGTAACTTCTTGACGTCTAAACTGCTGGAGCGATTTTAATCAAATTTGTTTTGGATATAGCTAACACCTTGGATTAACACATAGGCCATGTTTTATCTCGAAATTCCCTCGGGAACGGGACAATTTGCTGGTAAAACCGCCGGGGTAAAATATTAATTCCAAAAACCGAGAGGCACTCGGCCGCATCCTTTCGGAAGTTTCTCTAAATGGGAAACAGATAATATTCTCGACTCCAGCAATTATATCTATTTGTATACTTAAAACTGAACAATTTACTCCTTCCGATGGCCTCCGAGCATAGCATAGTTTAGACACATAAACGTTAACAATACACATTAAATGGCCCAGTTTGTTATGAAAAATATATAAGAAGCAAGCTCAATTAATAGTCACAGAACATGAATTGTGCCAGATGCATACCACATGATGTATAATTACATAATTTTATAGTGGGTTTGAAAGTGTTTCAAACGTATCTTCTCTGCAAATTGTATACGAAGATATAATACACTGAGATGTAGTGATTACAGATAAAATATTGTAGCATATGGTCTGGTGTTTTAGGGATTCTACACACATCAAAAGTGTCTAGGGATCAAGTACATTTTAAAAGATTGCAATCAAGAATATATTTTACAAAAACTATATTCATTCATAATTTATTCAAAATGTGGTGATAAGTCATTGATACAGGCATGGGGAATTAGGTAGGAGACCAATCCAGTAGACAACATTTTTTTTTTAGAGCTAAAATGTTCTTGATCCCTAGACACTGTTGATGTGTGTAGTTTAGTATAATAGTAATAATATGGAAATATTAAACATTTTACCGCCGTGTGGTGACGGCAAATAGGATACATCACCACCCCAGTCCAACTTTACCCGTCTTGGGGATCGTAAGAGACCAACAGAACTCTCCAGAGGACAGGCAGCAGCGCTCTATGTTGGTTAACGACAGACCACTGCGATCGCCAGCCCGCGTGCCATTCGTGGCATTTATTGGCATTTCACCACAATTAATCATGTCCAGCAGTGGACAAGTATGGGCTGATGATGATGATGATAATTATGGAAATTATTGGGGGAGTCCCTCGTCCAGGAGTGGATGTCATAGGATATGTATTAATAATATGAGGTGTCATGGTAAACGTCAAAGCGCACACATACAATTAATTTAAGCTTTACAGTGGAATTAGACTCTACTAAGAAAATAACGTCAAAAAAGACTTGAAAGTAAAATAAATTCACTAAGGAAACCTTCATACCATCGTGCACCTTGTTTTTATTAATAAAGTTCATACATATACCTACCATCTGATACGTCATTTGTACCGAACGGTGTCTTGGGAATCGACGTAAAGTATACTCGATAAATAATCTGAAAAAAAGATTAGGAAAATAACCCAACAAACTTGAAGCAAGGTATCAGCAGGAGCAAAATCTCACACCGTTTGGCAAATTCGCTCGACGAAAAGACAAATGTAAACTAATTTGTTTCGCCCTTGTTGCGTGTTTGTTCTTTAAGTGAATAATGTTCTCGGGATTTGGAACAATCTTTTTTCATGTTTCTTTTTTGGGAGTAATCTTTTGCGTACGGCGCCGTCTGCTCTCGGAGCTCTTGTTCTTAAACTGTCTATATATATAAAAGAAAGTCGTGTTAGTTACTCCATTTATAACTCAAGAACGGCTGAACCAATTTGGTTGTAAATTGGTGGGGAGGTAGCTTAGAACCGAGAGACGAACATAGGATACTTTTTACCCCGATCCTGTTGGTCGCGTCGCTATATAAAGGGCGGTATAGTTTGTATGAAGAACTGAAATTACGCGAATGAAATCGCGGGGCGTCCACTAGTAGGTAATAAGAGAAAGCGCGTGCCACAGCGCCACCTGCCAATGCAAAGGGGCAAGTGTCAAAGTCCCATAGAGCTTATAAGATATCGATCATCAATCTTTGACTGTACATGTATAGAAATAATGGGAAAGTAAAATTAAAAAACATACTAACCTAGTGCTCTTTGACACAGTATTTACTAATAAGCAACCTAATAAAGAGATGCGCCTCGTTAGAAGACGCTATAAAAACGATAAATCATGTGAAATTTACCGTCTACAAAGAACTTAACATTAATACACTCGTTATTGCAAAAACATACCATAATGTCTACGGCACAAGAACGGAAATTGAACTAAGAAGTCTATAAGTCAAAATGTATAGATAGTTAAGCAATGATTTTTGTGCTAGAAATTACTTTGCGTTCATAGTAATAGTGCTCAAATTTCATTGGTCACGTTAATGTTAGTCACCAATTTAGAAGTAGACTCGCATGACAGTGATGTGTCAAAATCATTGAAAGATTCGCAATGTTTGTCACTTGACACTTTTTCTTTGCAATTTCGTAATGTATGTACCTATGTATGTACACAATTTTCTGTGCTAAACGTGGTTTCTTTATACTGAAACTAGCGGTAACATGTAAAATACTTCTGTAGTTTGTTTTGCTTACGAACTGGTAGACTAGTGCATTACAATATTTTGCAATATTATTTCTTAACAGAATATACCCACGTCATTATTCCCGAAAATACCATGGACAGAACCTTCAAATCATTAGGAGTTGAACATAGAACACAGGACTCATCATCATCAGACACAATATGACGTTTACGAGGGCCTTCCCCAATGATTTTCATGATCACTTTTCCCGTTTTGGGGGTCTTTTTGTTCAGAGAATCCCACCGCCACCCAAGCCCTACCTGCCTCTCGGCATACGGGCCATTCTCTGGGGACGTGCGCGTCTACTTGCTTTCGCGTTTTGGGGGTCTGTGCGAGACGACCAAGAGAACTCTCCAGAGGATGAGCAATATCGCTCTCTGTGAGTTCAACCACAACACCACGGCCATCGTCAACCCACCTACCAAGCGTGGCGATTATTGACATTTCCCCCCATCATTCATCATCATAAGTAGTGATTGGAGATTTCTTCAAATCACATAGTTTCTTAACGGAATCTCCTCTACAATCCACATTCCAAAGGATTAGTGGTTTCAACTTGGCAATAATCTAACTAATACAGCTCTTGTACAATAATAAACATCTTGTAAAACTTTTAAACGACACAAAAAAGAATCCATATTTTATATGTTCGTACTATTCTCGCCAAGTTAATCAGTGAATTATGACATTTC
>SJJU01018454.1:0-12128 GCA_012932125.1 Conopomorpha cramerella
AATTAATTACTACTTAATTTTTTAATAATTATTAAAATTATTTAAAATTTATATAAACAATTTATATGTAACATAAATTTTAAATAAATTTTTTTAACTATAACAAATTTATTATTATTGAATTTTTTTAACATAGTTTTTTTTTTTTTTTTAAATTAAAAAAATTAATATCAAACAAATTATAAGTTATAATAAAAAATTAATATATTTATATATGATATACTATATATATATATATTATTAATTAATATAATATATTAATTAATATATATATATATTATACTTTCTCTATTTTTTCTTTCTAATTAATTATTTAAATAATATTACTGCACTAAGCATATATAAGGTATAATAAAAAATTAATACAATTTATATATAATAATATTATGTTGTAAAAGTTGTTTTCTTTATTCTCGCCCGTTGTGAGCGGTATTTCCTGACCTTCCGCCCTGAGACCCTCAGGGAGGGGAAGGTTCAGTGTCTTCGATCTGATATACAGAGCCTCCTAAAACTTTGGAGGCTATTGTACAAGTGTGTATTGCTGCCTGCTTTTGTAGTATGTGTATGTTTATTTTATTGTTTATTTGGTTGGGGTATCGGGTTAGGCTTTTGGCTATTATTCCTGTTGCTCCTATCACTATCGGTATTACTATTGTAGTTGTATTCCAGAGTCGTGCTATTTCAGTTTTGAGGAGGTGGTATTTACTAAGCTTTTCTATTTCTTTAGCCCCTATGTTGTAGTCTGATGGTACGGTGATGTCTATGAGGTATGTGTGGTTTGTAGTTTTGTCGATGTATATTATGTCTGGTCTATTGTGTGCCACTGTAATATCCGTTTGTACAGGTATTTCCCACATTATTTTGGCTGTATTGTTTTCAATGACGAATGGTTTTGTGAGTGAGTGTTTCCACCAGAGAGTTGGTACTTCAAAGTTGTGTTTCTTTGCTAGGGTCCAGTGTATATATTGTACTAAATTGTTGTGTCTTTTTGTGTATAGGGTTCCGGCTAGGTTTTCGCATCCTGATGTAATGTGGTGGATTGTTTCGTCTTTGGTATGGCATAGTCTGCATTTCCCATCGGTCTGCTTCTTCTGAATGTCCCTTTCATGTTGTCGGGTAACTACTGATTGGTCTTGTATAGCGAACACAGATGATTCTAAGCTAGGCGATATGGGTTGCTTTTTTTAGCCACCGAAACGAGGTAGGCTTGTCTATGTGTGATTTTTCTAGTACTTTGTTCAGTATTTGGCCGTGAAGCGGTTTGGATTTCCAAATGTTCAATCGTTTCTTTAGTGTAGCTGTTTTAATTTCTCTATCTGTGTATGTATTGTTTGGTTGGAGACCTAGTTCTTCTAAGAATGTTTGTCCTTCTGTGGCTATAGAATATTTGTCTCGTGTTTTGTCGTGTTCTACTATTGCGTTAATTAGGTGGTCATCTTTCCTATCAATGTATTGTTTGAATTTTATTATTTGAGTTTTGTACAGTGTTTCTATATTTATCAATCCCCTCCCTCCTTCTTCTACCGGTATGTATAGTCTTTGAACGTCGGATTTTTGTTGGTGTGCTTTACTCATATTTAGTATTTTTCTGGTTTTAACGTCTAGTGCTTTGAGATCGGTTAGTTTATAATTAATAATGCCTATGGAGTACAGTAGGACGGGAATAGCGTATGTGTTTATTGCTTTGACTAGGTTTCTTGAGTTTAGGTGTGTGTGCGTAAGAACTTTGAGTCTTTTCACATATTCTTGTTGTACCTGCTGCCTAAGTGTGACATGATCTATTTTACCAGATTCATGTACTCCTAAATATTTGTATGTCTGGTCACTAGTCAGATGATTAAATGTCTCTCCACTTAGGAGTACGTGCCCAGTTCCCTCACGGTGTTGTGTCTTTCCAGATTTGATGTGAATAATGTTGCATTTATCTAGCCCGTATTTCATATTTATGTCTTTGGTGAAGATTTCTGTGGTGTCTAATAGAGTTTTAAGGTTGTTTTTATTGTTTCCGTATAGTTTTAAGTCGTCCATATATAGCAAGTGATTGATAAATGTGCCGTCCTGGAGTTTGTAGCCTTTCATATCATATTTGAGTAGTATTTGTGATAGTGGGTTTATTGCAATGCAGAATAGTAATGGCGATAGTGAATCTCCTTGAAAAATGCCTCGTCGTATGTAAATATGGTTAGTGGTTACAGTTCTAGTGGTTGACCGTGCTGTCATTGTTACTCTCCATTTAGGCATAGCCACTTCCAGGAAGCGCCTGACAGCCTGTGGGCATTTGTAAACATCTAATACTTTTAATATCCATTCATGCGACACGCTGTCAAACGCCTTCTGGTAGTCAATCCAAGCCATGCTCAGGTTTTTCTTTGCTTTGTGTGCGTCTTCTAGAATTGCTTTGTTTACCATTAGGTGGTCTTTACATCCTCTAGCATTTCTCCTGCATCCTCTCTGTTCGGGTGCGATTATGTTGTTGATTTGACAATGATCATAGAGTTCATTATTAATGACAGAGGTGAGTAGTTTGTACATGCTGGGCAGGCAAGCTATTGGCCTCCATTTCTTAGGGTCTTCTGTATTATTGTAGTCTTTAGGTATCAGTATTACTCTTCCTGTTGTGAACCATCCATTCATTTCTTCGGAACCGTTTAAAATATTTGTAAATAATGAAGTGTTTGTGTATGTTAGTGAAATATTTTAGGTAGTAGTTTTGTAATTTGTCATTGCCAGGTGATTTCCAATTGTGAATTCGTCTTAGGGCGGCTGTTACTTTTTCTTCTGTGATAACGTCGAAATCATGCGTTTCTATGTGTTGTTGCTGTTGTTCTACTTCCTGTATCCAAGTGGCATGTTTATTGTATGTTTCTGGGTTTGATAGAATATTACTCCAAAAGAGTTCTATTTCCTCTTTGTTTGGTATTGCTACAGGTTCCTGTGTATTTTCACTCATAGTGGCATAGAATTTGTGTTGGTTCTCTGAAAAGTTTTTGTTTTGTGTTTTTCTGTTATTCATGTCCTCATATCGTCTAATTCTTCCAGCGTAAACTTTGATTTTTTGCTTGAGATACTCTATAATATTGTCATGATCTTGTTGTGTATATATGTCGTATTTATTGTAAAGTTTAAATTTTATGGCTGACATTCTTCTATTACTTATACCTCTTCCTATTTCTACTAACCTACCTAAATCTTTTCTGTGCGTTTCTATTTTGAACTGGAGTCTTTTTTTCCATGGTGGTATCCTGTATGGCTTGATGGTGTTGCTCGGAGTGTAGGGTTTTTGGCCGTTTGCTTCTATAAGTGTTTTAGCTGCTGCGAATAATAGGTGGTTTGTGTCGTCAATCGTGTTGTGAGTATCTAATAGGCTAGGTATGAATGTATTAAGTGTTTGTACGTTTTGCACAAATTGTTTATTAATTTTGGCTTTAGGCAAAAACTGTCGTTGTTCAATAGCTGTCTCGCGTGTTTCGGCTAGATTTTCTAAGAAATGGTTTATTATAGGGTCTTGTTCAATTATCGTGTCTAGGGTTGTGTGCGATTGTGTAGTGTTGATGGTTTGTGGCATGTCTTGGTGTTGTGTAGGAGATGTGGGTGGTTCGTTATCTAATTCATGAATTGTGTTGTTTATGTTATGATCTGAAGTAAGGGGCGTGGAATGATGCTCTAGTGTTGTTTGTGTGGCAGTAGAAGGTTGTGTTACTGTGATTTCGGTAGGTATGTTGTTGCTTTCTGCTTTGCGTTTGATTTCCTCCAATAGCTCTGATGACATGGCCTTTCTATTGAGAATACTACGTGCTTGGTTAGAAAGTGTATTACCGGTGAATTTTCTGATTTTTGGGTTGTTAGGGTTACGTTCTTTAAAAAGGGTTAATAGCCTATTGATGTATCCTGATCCTTCGTGTTTAGCTTTAAAATAACAGAACATTAGCTCTTGTAGTTCTTCTTCGGACCACTTTTTTCTTCCGTCGTTATCCATCAAACGTGTCGTGGTCGAATCGTAGTCTGACGAACCGGCGGAGGCTGTCGAATTCGATCTGCTCCGCAAAGTTACGCCAATGGTATTTTGTTCGGCTGTAGCATCCTGTTCGACTCCCGCCCGCCTGTTCAACGGGAAGTCGTTGACGGACCGCATGCTGCCACGTCCAGCGCCAGCTCCAGACGTGCCCTGGCGATTGCCCCCAGGCAGCGACTCTATACGTGAATCACAAAATTGTCTCTCCATTTTGAAGGTGCACTATAGCTCCGTTCGTCACGAGTACAGTCATTTCTTTTCTCGTGTCCGCCCCACACGTAGCGTAGATGTTTAGCTGGACGTGAAGTTAGGTTTTGTGGGGCTTATTATTATATATTATGTTGTTAAAGTTTTTTCTTTATTCTCGCCCGTTGTGAGCGGTATTTCCTGACCTTCCGCCCTGAGACCCTCAGGGAGGGGAAGGTTCAGTGTCTTCGATCTGATATACAGAGCCTCCCAAAACTTTGGAGACTATTGTACAAGTGTGTATTGCTGCCTGCTTTTGTAGTATGTGTATGTTTATTTTATATATATATATTATATTATATTATATTATATTATATTATATTAATTATATTTAAAGTTTAAATTTTAAGGAGGAGGTTCCTAATATGATGGAATTTTTGCTATGTTAGTTACCTCAAAATTTCTGGTGAACCGATTGTTTTGGATGATTATATATTTGTTTGAAAGATGGTGTTTCTCCTTTGTTTCCATTTAAATTTGATTCAGTTTAAACATTCATGAGAAAACCACAAAAGTGTTAATATTTGGTTCAAGTCGGTTATTTTTTCTGAAAGTAATTATTAAGAAGCTCAACGTATACCCTAGACTGCTGTGCCGTGTTAGATTGGTGCTTTATTCAAATATTTTGTATCAAATGTTTTTAGTTCTGACTGTTTGTTTCTTTCATCATCCATATGACGTCCACTGTTGTATGAGAGCCTCCTTCAATGATTTCCGTGATCATTTGGTTCTTACAATGAATGGTTTAAAATTCAACAATAGTTTTAATCTATTTTAGTGAGCGAAAGGGATCAGTGGGAAATGGGGAAGCCACCGAAACCCTTACAATTAGTCTATTAAAGCCCAATTTTAGGGCTAGATGTGACTTAGAATACATTACGACATTGTATGTGCAATTACATTATTTTGAAGTACTCGTAGTCTAATTGGCTATTGTGAAACCGAGAAATTATAAAAGTTAAGCAACTGAGGGTATGTGTGTCTATAGTATGGTAAACAGCGTTTAAAAGGTATTTTAGCCAGCGTTTCCGTACTTCAGATTACATGGCAAGCCGTGTTACCTTTTGTCTCGTCAGGGTCTTCAGCGTTGAGCTGATTTGGGTAATTTTAAGAACATCTAACAGTTGAGCTGACCACTTGCTTGACAACGGCTTACGTCTAAGGGCTCGGGATAGTTGGATACCTTTCCTGGGTCCTCCCATGCAACCGGAGTGAACGCTAGGCAGAAAGACATAAATATGAGTAGGTATATTTTAGCTTTTTCAGAGCTTGTGTACGTAACGCAACGCTCGTATGGTGAAAGACAGCATCGTGATGAAACCTGCACACCACAAGGTGTTTGAACCCTAGAACGGCGACGAGCTCATCCCCTCTCACGTTGGGTTAAATATGTTTGGTGAACCGTAGGCATTTATTAGCAAGTGCCTCTTCTTACCCCGCTTTGGAATTAAAAGTTATGAAGTGTATTTATTTATTTCATAAGATAATATTTACGTAGTTTTATTGTATATGTGAAGGTCTTATTTTACTCCATGTATTTAACTGATTTTTACAAGCACATTTTATACAGCCTATTTTCAGTATAAAATACTGTATTTTAGTCAATTGTACCTACCTATTAAGAAGCATGACCCTAACCGGGAAGTACCTATCTGAATTATAAAATAACAAAAAGATCTCGGCCACTTTTAATCTCAGAGACGGGAGGGTAGATGGGTACGTACCTACTTAATAAAATTCAGCTTGAAATGTTTGGCAGAATATCTTTTGGAGATTAGGGTTCATAGGCTAATGTGTTAAACGTAGAAGTGTACCTTATTTAAGAGGACCCTATCGAAGGGGAACTGAGGGTGAATTTTAATTAAATAGCCTTTTTGAGCCGACATTTTGTTTTAATAATACGTTAGCGAGGGGCAAAGATTGAATCTATGCAGCTAATTGTACAAACGACTTTTGATGTCTTGTTGAATCCGTGACTCACTTTTCATCTCTTTCAGAATTTTTTTTTGTTGACAAAGGTCGAGCTTAAAGTAGAGATGTTCATAAATAAGGAAATAAGTAGATACTTAGGCATTGGTTCGTTTTGTATTAATTTGAGACTTCTCAACTTAAGCCTAATAAAAAAACAGGTACGTTAGTAAATAGGTTTGCGAGATCTTGGCGCGGCTGGAACTGCCCTAGATTCTAATGCCTCAGGCTATTTCGGGGGTTCCAAAACGTTCGAGCGGTCACCGTGGTTACCGAGTCCCCAGATGTATCCTTATCTAATTTCCATACGTTAACAAAACACGTTGCTTAAACTGTTTTAATTGTATTGTGGAATTGATTATGCATCATAAAACTGAGAGTAAAAGTATGATATGTTAATTTGTCATCAACACAGTCATCACAAGAGAAATAAATTACAATACAAAATTGCCAATGACAGTACCCTACAATGCCTATCCAATGTGTCAGGTGACAAGGCAGGTGCGGTCTATCCCACGTAAGAATAAGTAAGTCCGCTATGACCTACCCTAAAATTAGGTGCCTGGAAATAGCATTCACCTATTTGCCGGAAAGCCTAATAATTTATGCTTGTCGTTGCCTTCCCGATATCTAATTAGTTCAGTGATTTACAAGGCCTGTTATAGGCACTAATTATATGTAGGTATGTGATTTTATTATGTTGAACTAATAGGTAAGGGAAAACTAGTGTGCTAGTAATGACAGGAAGAGATTAAATGGAGAAGGAGACAAAATAGGGTCAATGAGTATGTCGGCGTGTTCCCAGTTTGTCACACTCCCTCCCGAGTTACAAACAGGGGAGGACTTTTGATATTATTTCCCAGTTTGTAACACTGTTCCCACACAAGAGGGGGTGTGATAAACTGGATAAAAATATAAAAAGTCCTTCCCAGTTTGTAACAGTGTTACTTATTTGTGTTTGATTTTTTTTCCAGTTTGTAACACTGCTAAAAGAGGGGGTGTGATAAACTGAGACTAAATATAAAAAGTCCTTCCCAGTTTGTAACACTGTTACAAGAGGGGGTGTGACAAACTGTGAACACACCAGCCCCCCTAGCACAGCACTCCAAGAAATAAGTGACAAGACATAATATAACCCGCTGCGATTTGTTGAAACTAGCTGAGTCGCACAAAGCGTGACATAACAGCCAATCAGAGTGCGTATTTGTTCTATGTCATGTCTTTCTTGAGGCGCGTGCTAGGCCTGCAGTATGTCAGAACGCAGACTTTTTATTGGTGAACTATATTAATATATATGCTGATTGAGAAATGGCTACAATGAGTGATCGTTAGTATTTAGTTTTAGTTAGTATTTTTTATCTATAGATTCTAATATTAAAATCAGGAAACGTTGGTGGTTTTGGATGTGTATTTGTTAGGAATAAAATCAGAAACTACTGGACAGTTTTAAATAATTATTTCATTATTAGCATGTTACAATACCGAGTGAGTAACTATATTATATTCCGAAATTAATATGAGAACGGAATAAGAGCATGGGTATAACCGTGTCGCACAACTAGTGCATACAAAAGAAGACTATTTGTTCAAATACACATCACACCTTCAAAAACACAATTAAACAAGTTTGTGTAATTTATAACTGTCACTGATTTTCACGTACTATTTACTAATTATTATACAGATGGTATGGTACAGAGCTGTAAATCTACGCAACGATTCTGACAATACACGTCCTTACGCTTTTTCCAATAGAGGTTTTTATCCCACAGCGATAGCAGTGTTTCCGATATGTTCACGTATGTATGTACATTATGCTATGACCAGCGGAGCGGAGATATTCAATCTGGAAGCACTGTCGACGGTCAATAACACTATTACTAATCTTTGCAATATAGCCCTTATTACTGTGTGTTACGGTATGTATGTGAAATAGGCCCCAACAGTAGGTCAACTTCTGAGAATATATTATTCGAGTAATATATAGACTTTGATGTAATGTCGAAGTCAAGAGATAGGTCAAATGCTTTCGGTTGGATTGGCTAGAGGTCTATGGTTTAAATCAGCGTATGTATGTCTGCATGCAGGTATGTAGGAAATCGAAGGAGGTTCATGTCGACGCGTTAAATCCTTTTTTTTTGTAATCGAATCTTGTATCCGAAGTATACACTGATGTTTAAGCAGCAATCAATATAATGATTGTGTTGTTAATGAAGATTACGATTGGACCGTATCCGTTTGACAATTACGGAGGAGGTCCTCAGCTTGTGACAAACCTCTAAGGAGTTGACGAAACTATTAACTACTCTTAATATTCTAGCGACATCTATCTACCAAATATGTTACAAAGGGAATAGTTGAGCTAGGTAGCTCCCACACTGGTCGGGTTTTCAATTATTGTGTCTGTATTGTGTATTGTTTAATTTTGTAAGAGAATTCACAGTATTATTGCTCGATCGCTCGAGGTAGCTTTAGGCGGTGTGAATAGTTACTGTTAGGAAAATTCGAGGTGTCGTTTAAAACAAACACATAGGTATCTATGATATAAACAATGTTGGCCCAATGTGTTCCTAAGCGCTCAACTCGGACGAGTTGTGTTTATTATTGTAAGGCGAAGGTTCTTATAATTAAAGAAAATACCACGGGAAAGTATACTAACATCAAATTAGTATTAAGATAAATATTAACTGTAGAACCGATGACCGTTGCTTGGGGCACACGAGTTCGCGAGTGGAGACCGCGTCTTGGCAAACGGAGTGTAGGGCGCCTTCAGACAAGGTGGACTGATGATATACGCAAAGTGGCTGGCAGAAGCTGGACGCGATAAGCCGAAAACAGATCACAGTGGCGTGCAATTGGAGAGGCCTATATGTAGCAGTGGACAAGTATGGGCTGATGATGATGATGATGTTAAGATGAGACAGGACAACGTCTGTCACGTACACTAGTTATAAATTTAAAATGACGCACGGACAATGCAATCAAAATGTTTGACAAGTGCTGTGATTTACCTATGGTGCTTATTTTACGCTTCAAGTAATAAGCAAGTAAGAACGCGCTAATCGAACGTGCGTATCCGCCTTCTCGGGACTCTGTGGTGAATTACCACAACTTCATAAATAGAAGTGAATCCGACACGCAAAATCTTTTTGGAGATAATGAAAATTATTATCTGTGACACAAACAGCCTAAAATTGTATCATATAAAAAGTTATCTGTAAAATGTGCTTCTAAGAGCAAAGCTCCAGAACGGGTGGACCAATTTATTTGAGGATTTTTTACTGCACTTATCAAAATCACTAAAAATAAAAGTGTTTGTAAATTATTAGCGACCGGCATGGTACCATTATGGTAGAGACTTAGGCAAACTACATAGCAAGTTCGCTGTATCAGCTTGCGTGACGTTGTACCACTGTGATATATGAAAGCGCTGCTGCAGCTGGCAACAAATGTGTTGCCAGACTGGACTTAGTGCCATTATTCAAAGCATTAACTCGTATGCGTGTTTAATACGTTAAAATGTACATAAAGATACGTAATCACGTTTTTTAAATTATAAAAAGCAATTAAAATTACTTTGCAGAATCTATGTACCAACGCTACGCCACGCTCGAAGGTAAACATCTTGATGAAAACTGCAATTCAGTCCTGCGATTCACCCCATCACGTGGAGTTAAATGAACCATGATATATAGAAATTTTCTCGTCGGGAAGTACCTTTGCCCACTTCGCTTTGGATAGAGACGCCCAGTCGGCACCCTATTTCGACCATCGGACATAGCACCCAAGTATAACATCGAGGATAAAGTTTTATTTTTTATTTGATTGTGTCTTTACTTTTATTTCTTTGTGTTATGACCCGGTAAACGTTCTTATACATACATACACTTCACGCCTGTCTCCCAGAGGGGTAGGCAGAGACTACAGATCTCCATTTGTCACGATCCTGACATACCCCTTTCGCTTCATCTACATTCATACATCTTTTCATACATGACCTCCGGTTTCGAGTACTTTTCACGCCACCTTCGGCCAGGACATCACCAATCTGGTCTGTATATGTCCTTCTGGGGCGACCTCTACTCACCCGGCCCATTACATCACCCATATAAATCTCTTTCGTCAATCGACTTTCATCCATTCTCTCCATATGCCCAAACCACCGAAGCATGCCCTTTTCAATCTTGGTCACTACGTCTTCCTTCAAACCGCAACTTTCCCTTATCACACTATTCCTTATCCTGTCATTCAATGTCACGCCTTTCATGCTCCGCAATGACCGCATTTCTACGGCATTGACTTTACTTTTATGCTTCTTCTGCCATACCCAACTTTCACTCCCGTACATTAAGGTAGGTGCCAGTACAGCGTCATGGACAGCCAATCTTGCCTTTTTCGACATGAATTGGCTCTCCATAACACTGCGAAGGGCACCGTTAACCTTATTACCCGCACTCACTCTTCTTTCAATATCTTTGTCAAACTTTCCATCACTTGTAAATAGAGATCCCAAATATACAAACTCATCCACTTGTTCAACTTTCTCACCGTCAATCATGCACTCACAAACTGTCCTTTCATTATTTTCGACTACCATTACTTTGGTCTTACTAGCATTCACTTTCATTCCTTTCCTTTTCAATGACTCATTCATACAATTAATCATCTGCTGCAATTCATACGCCGACGGTGCAAGAAGAACTTGATCGTCAGCATATAAAAGGCATTTGATGATTAAACCACCCATATCTAGACCCCAATCACGACCTTTCAGATCTTCCAAACAACTGTCCATGAACAGATTGAACAGCCACGGAGACGCTACGCATCCCTGTCTGACACCTCTATGGATGCCAAACCAGTCTGAGTAGGTCCCGTTTACCCTGACACAGGCACTGGAATCATCATAAAGTGATTTCAAAGCCCGTACCAAGGTCCTGTCCAACTTGAACCGGGACAGCAGCAAGGTCCACAACTCATTCCTGGGTACCCGATCATAAGCCTTCTCTAAGTCCATGAAAGCGCAGAAAACCTTTTGGTTTTTAGCCAAAAACTTCTCCGTCACCTGGCGCAAAGAGAGGACTTGGTCGGTGCATCCCATTCCCTTCCTAAAACCAGCTTGTACATCCCAGATTTTTTCATCAGTCTCACGTATTACCCTTTCGATCAACACTTTTGCAGACATTTTGCCGACGATACTAAGAAGGCTGATTCCTCGGTAATGTTTGCAATCCTGCTGTGAGCCCTTACCCTTATACAGTTGAACGATTACGGCTTTGCACCAATCACTTGGTACTCGGCCGTATCGCCAACATGCATTAAAAATAAGGTACAGCAGGTTCGCCACCACCGCACCACCAGCCCTCAGCATCTCCAGCGAAATCCTATCATACCCAGCCGCTTTTCCATTTTTCATTCCTTTCATAGCCTTGAAAATTTCATTCATAAGTATCTCACTTTTATTCTCTTCGCCATCCATATTACCCGCATCAACCAAAGTCGACGCGGTGCTACATCCAAACAAATTTTCAAAGTATTCCTTCCATCTTCTTACAACCATACTTTCTTCATTCAAAATTTTTCCATTCTTATCTCTAATTGCTTTCATGCTATGATTCTCTGACTTACTTCTGGCTGACCGGACTAGTTTCCAAAATAGCCGAATATTATTTTGGAAGTTTGGCCATATTTGCCGTAGAACCGATGACCGTTGGGGAAAACGAGTTCTCGAGTGGAGACCGCGTCTCGGCAAACGGAGTGTAGGACGCCCTCAGGCAAGGTGGACTGATGATACGCAAGATGGCTGGCAGAAGCTGGATGCGAGAAGCCGAAAACAGATCACAGTGGCGTGCAATTGGAGAGGCCTATGTCCAGCAGTGGACAGGTATGGGGCTGATGATGA
>SJJU01018458.1:0-10851 GCA_012932125.1 Conopomorpha cramerella
TGTGTTGGTACATATCAAACGCGCCCAAGTCAAGTAGTCAGTAATTTTGAGTTTTTTTTATATTTCTAGTTCAGCGAAAAATGGCGGTTATTTTGCTTCTAGATCAAACCAGTCAAATTCCACCGCTTGCTATAGAAATAAAGGTCAACAGTCATACACTTTTTTCAAATTCACTTAAGTCAGCAAAGTACTCCATATCATACAAGCCTAAGTCATTTTCGACCAATCACACGTCGCCATTAGCTACCTTATCTACCTATACAGACATGTCAATCCTGCCTAAGTCACATTCGCCGATATCAAAGTCACCTAAGCCCGAGCTGCTGTTTTTCAATATTGCCTATATTTTATAGATACATATCAAATGGCTCTAAGTCAATACTAAAAACTCAAAAATATTTCATATTTCATCTATCAACTTATGTTTTATCTATTAAATAGCCACCTGAAGCATTTTTTAGGCAAAATATTATTATTTATCAAAAATTTACGCAGTAAATCATCGAAATAAAATAATAATACGTTTACCAAAAAACGCTTAAACCTGACTTGGGCGAGTTTGTTATGTATCGACACTTATAGCCTATAAGTATGTTATTCTAGTTTATAAGATACAATACTGCCAAGATTCATCAAAATCCGTCCAGTACTTTCTGCGTGAAAGAGTAACAAACATCCATACACACATACAAACTTTCACGTTTATAATATTAAGTAGGATAATAGGATTCGTGTACTTACAATATTATATAGATGATGTCATTGTCACAGTTTATAGACAAAATCGTCAAAGTCCAGACTAGCACATGTCAATGCTGATTGGAGCATTACACGGGAATAACAATATGATCAAATAGGAATCTTCTCCTTTACTTCTCACTCTCGCTACCATATTTTTCATTATTACATGAATTGTGAAATGAATGAACCACATTATCCGGAGTGAATGGACTATTTTTGGAAATCGGCATAACGTGTGCATGCGTTTGTGCACCATTTTTTTAAACCTCAATGTAGGCTCTAAACCGCACAGTTCTTTCGGTGCAGAGATGAGGCTCAACCTTAAGTCATAATCTTCAATAATCTATTGCTATAATTTCGAAATTATAAGAACACTATTTTTCTGAAGTTGGCACTATTTGTGCATTATTTTTTTATGGCGGCGATGGGCTCACCACCAGTCACGTTGGATTAAATACGCTTGGTGAACCATGGGCATTTGCTTTAGCAAGTGCCTCTAACCTACCCCGCTTTAGGATTAAAAAGCGTGAGCGTGCTAAAAAATACGCACTACACACAGTGCGTACTTTTAGCACTATCAAAATTAGGTTTCATGCAGTTTTAAAAATGGAGATTATGGCTCGGCTAGCCTCATCTCTGCAGCTCTCTCTTCGACCAGTCAATTACTAATAAGACTAATAGTGGTTTTATCATGGATGCCATTGTTAGATCTGAACCAAATTTAAACGGGTAAATAAAAAAGAAAAAGCTTGTAAATAAAAAAAGAACCTCTGCCTTTTCAAAGTCGGTTAAAATGGTGATAGAGGATGCCAGAGCGTGATTGATACCTACCTATCCTTTGTAAAATGTATACACACGTTATTTCACTCCTGTACTGCACAGGCTTTGCCAAGTACAGGAGCGGTTAAACACCTTTTTAAACTGTTTTTGAAACTTTAGCCTGTGTTAACGTACTTACAATGTATTTCAAATTTTATTGAAAAAAAAAACTTTTTTTTTATACATTACGGAAATTATCCAGATGCACATCAAATGCTCGTTACCAATGGCTAAAAATTCCTCAGGTAGTAATCTCAGGAAAAGAGGGAAGTCAAACCCGAGACCTCCGTCGTAGGGTAAGGTGCCATAGCGCCTATACCTATAGTGCATCGCGGTTGCCTAACTATACCTTTTTTATATGTAGGTAAAGGTAATTTTGTACTGCAATTGGGAATTTTAATTTTATTTGCCGTGGCATCTAAGTAAAATCTATTCATATTGATGCAATTAACATAATGTATTGACGCGCTGTTTCGTCTTTTTTCACTACTCAGGCACTCGAAATATTTATGTCTGCTACGATAAGAGTTTTGTTAAACATATTTATTGATTGCGAGATTCCTTTAGTCGGCATTTACTTCACCCATGCAAGGTACACAGACGGAAAGCTTCCGTTTACGCTTATGTTGATAGTTATCTGGATTCCAGAGCAAGATTGCAAAACGAACTTCCTCGTCGGAATTTACCAGTCGATACCGATCGAATGCGCATGATTTTTAATAGAGTGGTGACGTCACGAGCGCTTACGTGGAGCCCGGAAGCGCAAGCGCAGCAGCGAGCGCGGGTTTCACTTTCATTTCTCGTCGGGAAACGGCGCAGGCGCTGGTTCCAGCTTGCAACAGCTATCTCCGATCTATGAACTCTGCGGGACTTCCCTATGGTGCACACAACTTGTTATACCCACTTGGGCATGAAAGTTTTCTTTCTCGATGTTATTAAGGACTCGATGATCTGCCCTTGTTCGAATTTATAGCATTCTAAATGAAACAACAACAATCTTTATACTATATGGAGTATGATTAGTAGGTATCATTAAGTTTACAGTAGTCGATCAAATTATGAGAATGTTCATACAAAATTATACTTAAACGATATGGTCAACGATATCTATACTCTATCAGTAGGTACCAAATGGGATAGATACTTATTATCTCTGAATTTAGAATAAAATAGAAGTTTTCATACGAACTATATTATTACATCGACTTTTGTAAACTTTATGATAAATCCTTAGACCGTTATGTTAGGAAAACGAGCAAAGAAAATAGAATATGTAAGTGTATTTATTCCAATATATTTAGGTGGTCGTAAATGTTTTATGAGCAACAGTCGATGCATTCAGGGTTTCGATAAGATGAAACCTTTTTGTTTGCAGCGCATAATAAATGCTGCAGAGGTTATTATAATTATTTTACATATAACTGCATAATAGAAATGTCGTCGCTTCGATTCAGGAACAAAAAAGTATCACAGCTCTATTAATTGATGATAAAGAACTAAGAAGGAATAGGACGTTCAATGCTGGGATACAAATGTCATCGCCGTACATTTGGTTGTTGTGTCAGAATTTGCTTTGTAGATGACGACGATAAGATAATAAAATAAACGATAAGTACACTTAAAAATGAAAATTAAAACATAATTTTCCCCACCTACATATCGACCATAAACAATACCTACTATCTAGAAAAATGCCATTTTACAGAACATATTTACTGTACGAAAAAATGATTCATGATTTATTTTTATGTCATTGATTTGTATGATTATTGTAACATAAAAATTAAATACCCAAAAAAATAATTCATGTATGCTGACATTTAGCTGATCCAAAATTACACTTCGGAGCTTGTTCCATTGTTCAAATAAAATGTTTTGTCAGCAGTATTTTATTCAACAACGTAGAGGTATAATTAATTTTTCAGACGAAACTACTGGGATATCGATTTTGGTGTTTTTAACATTTAATACAAAGTTATGTTTGGGATATTATTATCCAATCAAAAAATGGAAATCGCCAAAATTAATTAATTAAATTAGGAGGTTTTGATTATTTATGATCGATATCCAGGATTGTGAATCCTGTTTAGCTAGATGCCCTAGCGCCCATGAAACTCAATCAATTACGAATGTTCTAGATCTGTGAAATAATATCTTGAGATACTATTTCATATACGGTCATCTAAAACCTTTGGAACATTCTACTATTTCGGTCTGTTCACTAATTTGACGAACGTTTCGACACTACGTATAATTTATGGATAATAGAATTTACGAAAAATATAAGTATTATCTATGTCCAGCAGTGGACGAGTATGGGCTGGTGATGATGTTGATGATGATAAGTATTATCTGGGTAGGCGATCATACATTCATTTGATACTTTTAATTTGTGTATTTCCGATCTGGTAACATTATTTCGCAAAGTGACAGATCTATCTGTTAACCCGTTCGTCGAATGAATAAACATACTATAGGTGCCAGACTGATATTTAGTTTTAGCTTATTATCTACACAATGTATAGATAAGAGACAGGAGAAGTTATATTGTATCTGCCCATCCCGCCTACTACGACCCTGATACACCTCTCTTAGCATGCATTCGATTTTTGCCCACTTGTTATTAAAGACGTCACCGATTGAACGTTTGGCCCCCTTGAGGTCTTATAGTGATATTGTTTTTGCTGTGTGAGAGGGATAGCGCTAGATGAGTGGTATAACACTGTCACATAAGGTAAACAATATTAATGATAGATGTAACTGTGCGTTACAAATGTAAAAAAATACACTGATTTGCAAAAAAAACACATCGCTCTCTTCTTGCAGATAGATATGATAGGTATAATTAAAACATTAAGGACCTTCACATGGACCTTACAGATAATAACGGTAGGTGTTTTACAATTTTATTATAGTTGAAATTTACTGTTTTTCCCACATCCTATAACAGCACGGTTTTTGTAAGCTTAACTGAATTAACTAATCATTAGATGAATATGCGCAGTAGATAGTCAAGAAGTGACTAAACGACATACATACTTTGGTAAGTACCCATACGTTTAATGAATAAAATTGTGGGGTTTCATTTTTATTTATTACTTTCATCAATACCTAAATTTACTCTGACAGGCGAAACGTAGCGCGATAGAGAAGCCAGAAGTGATTCACTCAAGTCCGTCCTTGACTGTACCATAGTAACAGGAGACCAACATTTACCTCACCTCAGGTAGTAACATAATATCATCGTCATAACACCTCTATCGTGTCTCGGCACACTTAATAAGCAAAACTACAAAACATTACATAACACAGCTTCAACAACGTTACCGGGATGAATCTGTGACAGTTGTTTGGGCACGAGGAACTGTCGGGCGGTGGGGTTGCTTCGGTGTACCGCAGCGAAGTGAAAGTGGTTGGAGGTGGCGGGCGGCATCGCTCGCGCACTTCGCCGGGTCCGGCCGCGGCCGACACTCCTCCGGCCGTCGAGTTGCGAAACAATGCCATTAGGCCGGCACTGCGCGACACAAACAGTGGACGCGATGCCTCGCAAATAGCCGCGCGACAATCACACCACGAGAGCAACCATACAACAACAATGTGCCAATGGAGATTTGTGACATTACTTATCGTGGTCCTGGTTTTTGAGTACAACGATGCGCGGGAGGTGCGATCACTGCTCGCCAATAATGATGTGAGTAATTTTATTTAAACTGTTTTATTGACTGTTCAAGTTACCTGATAGATATTGGAGCATATTATGATGGTATGGACACACCTCTAGTGCAAGTGGTTGCAGCTCACAACTGACTGCAGGCCGTTGACACGCGACTAGCGCTTTTACTTTCCTTCAAGACGTGTGCGGCTCTTGTTATGTATTGTTACAGTACAATAACTCCGAGACATTGCATTGCGATCAGCTGTTGCACTAACTAATGGCAGTGTGCGTTATAGTACGTAGGTACTTTGTGACTAATCAGCTGTTGAACATATTCAACATAAATTACCTAACGTGTATTTAAATATGTTAAGTAGATAATCGATTTAAGTAGGTAGTATTATTTTTATTGGACTGAACTAGAATTCACGTGAGGACTACGTAAATATCTAAAATCTAATTGATTTCTGTCAAGTGGGCCTTTAGCTATCCTCATCAGTATTTTGTTCCTTCAGGACACCATACAAATTTCAGGACTAATTTTATGACGCACGGGTGGTTAGTGCACCGTTTCAAAAACGACGGTTGCGGTTTCGATTCCCAATTACGACACAGTATCTCAGTGATAAACTGAGGTATTTCATTTTGTTGTGTTTAATATAGGATAGGTATGAACTTGTATAATAATATTTTCCGGGAAAACCTAAAATAAGCTCGAAGCTTACCTTTGATTAAATTCGCGCCGATGTCGATTGAAAACTTAAATACAATGTCTTTGCGCGTTTCTTTAACAAAATATAAATCTTCGGTGTCACGCAAACTGTTAGGTCTCTTCCATCCTGACAGTTTCATGATATTTTGTTTTAAATTGATATTTATTGGATCAGATTAGTTGTATTAAGATCCTATGCTAGATAGGATCTGAACAGTTTCAGCGTGTGACATTCCGCCAATGAACTCATTATTTCAAATAATTATAATTTACCTATGTTTACTTTTCATTTTCATAACGAACAAAAGATGTATATGAGGCGTTTTCTAAAAAAAACTATCTGTCAAAGATATTATTTTTTGAAGTGGTAAACGAAAGAGATGCAACTACTTTATTCTATGATCGTTCGTTTTCGGACTCGCTCTTTTGTTGAGTTTATTTAAAAAAATAAAAATAGTACTTTGTGATAGAGAAGCTGCGTCAAGTGAAGTATTAAAAAAATTCAAGCTTATTCTAGCATTAAATCGGTAGTTGTCAGGGAAACCACTTTCGCTTATTGTTACGTCGTGTACCCATAGTTGGATAGTTCGAAACGCAACATCAGTCATTGTTATTTTTCTTTCCCAATGTTCAATGTCATGACACAGATATCTGTTATTGTGTACTTCCGCACTGAGGCATCCGTTCAAAGACGATATTTCAAAAGTTTATGCTTTATTTGACACGTGTTTCATTTGAAGAGAAATTACTTAGAGGTCCAGTAACGAGATTTTTAAGTGGGTATATTTTTGATTGCCTAACATGCAAGATATTTTTGTATTCTTATTTGCGCGTATATTTTAGAAGCCTTGGAATTGTTTATTTATTAATGAGGTCGACTGTACTATCCAACTAATTTGAAAAGTAATTTATTCATTCAAAGAAGTTAAATTTAAGCAAAATCAAGTAACAAAAACAAATGACTTAATCCGTTACCATTAGCTGTGGTGTGGTTTTTTCGTTTCGTTTACTTAGACAATTAGCCGTGTGGTGACGGCGAATAGAATACACGTGTCACCACCCCAGCCCAACTTTTCCCGTCGTGGGGGTCGTAAGAGACGTCCGAGGGAACCCCTCCAGATGACCGTATTACCTACCGGCGATTATTGGCATTTCCCTGCAAATGATCATGGAAATCACTGGGGAAGACCTCGTCCAACGTCATGTGGCTGATTATGAGACAGTAAACATTCATTTGTTTAATGAAAGAACAATAATTAATCGTGCGTCTTAACTTTGTATAAAATATTTAAAAGAAACTATCTACTACTACCATTTAATAAATCAGTTCATTATTTTTTTGCGTTAAAGAGTGACGAACATCCAAACGTTCGTGTTTATTATATAAAACTAGCTTATATTTTATACGAGGTACTTATCAGTGGCGTGCACCGGCTTTTACGACAAGGTAGGCAGTAATCCCCAAGGATCGACACCTATGTATACGTAACTTGTCTTTACAAAATATCCCATCTACTCACCCACAAAACACAGGCAATAACTCTATTACTAGGTTGGGTAGCCAAAATACTGTGCACGCCACTGGTAATTATATAGACGTTCAGTATTGTTCCAGAGGTTATTAAATAGTAATATATTCTAAACAGTTTCGTACATTTATATAGTCAAACATTTATATTAAACTGTCGTTTATGTCGGGGACGATTACTTTTGTTTTAAAGTCATAAATAACGTTCATCAAGTTTTGTGTTATGCTACTGTATTTCTGTATGTTATAGCACTTATAACGATGAAATAAATAATTTTGACTTTTGTTTATGCATATTTGTAAAAGTTAACTCTATCAATAAACTAGTCATAATAAAAGTTTTACTGTCACTGCGGCCTCAGCTGGTCATTGTCATCTAGTGTGCCACAATAATAATAATAAAACATTTCAGTGAGTATAACGAAAGAATTATCCGAAAGTGTACCGCTAAAAATATTTTAACCCGTATTCTTAATCTCCAAAGTGTGCTCAGACAACTCTCGAGTACTGATTATTGTTTCTGAATACGGAATCGTAAAACCACTTAAAGTCTCATAAGTCTGGTATATTCTAAGTTCACATCTACCAGACTGCTCTCTTACAAAGAGTACTTTTTAAAAAAAAACGAACACAACACGGCAAATTGCAAAATATTACGCTGTTGATAATAGCCAATGCTCGTGAAAGGCACTCACAAAATTTTCGAAAGTTCGTTACATTGTAAACCTTATGAAATTCGGTGTTACATTCAGCCGAAGTAATTTCGGTGAAATTGGTTCGATGAAGCGTAAAACTTGAGTTTTTACTTTTCGCCTGTTATTTGTAAGAAAGTAAGCGGGTAATTCTTACCTAATTGGACCACCAAATAATAGTAGACGAAAGCAATTCCAATTTCGTTGCCTATAAAGTTTATGGAGCGAACATTTTGTGAGGGGCGAAACATGTTTCTAGTTGTAAGTGAAATTAATTTATTTAATTCAGTGTATTTAAGTAATGTCAAGGACAGACCGATTTATTTTATGACATTTATTATTTAAGTTTAAAATTGGGAATTTAGCAAAAAAAAGGAATTTGGAACATAATTTGATAATCAATACGCAGTATAAACCAAAGTCGCCTCCCGCTGCGGTGTCTGTTCCTGTGTATGCTTAGATATTTAAAACTGAGCAACGAATTTTGATGCGGTTTTCTATACTAATAGAGTGCTTTGAGGATAGGTTATGTAATATAACAGAAAACATTGCTTAAATTACAACGAAAATAGTACATAACTTAATACCACATAAGTATTCAGTTCAGGATATAGGTATGTTTCCGGATGATTGTTGATTGATTTAGTACTTAATTATATTTAATTGTGCGTATACTCCTAATAAATGTTATATTAATAGATGAGCATGTATAAAGCACTGACATTATTAATCACCTATGCTAACCTAAAAGATATTTGAGGAATTTGACTGTCCTCAGCGAGAATTTTGTGTAAACAATAATTAGCATAGAATATTAGATATTTTGAGTAATTTTTTATTAGATACAAATGATGAAAGTACTAGGTATTTATCTTATAGGATGTACAGTGTGGCCAGCCTACGAGTTTGGTTTATCAATCAAAAATAAAATTTCAAATGACATTTATATCACATGACGTAATTTTTTTACTTATCACAATAACATAAATCTATATTTTTCATGTGTTTATGACAATAGGAAGTGTCATTAACCCTTTACCAGATAGAAGGTGTGGTGGAAAATGGAAATACATTCCACGGATTAAGGTTCAAAATAAAGTTGGATCTATATTCCCTCTGCCTGGTAAAGGGCTAAAACTGATAGACCTCTTTCTTGGTCAACGATACCTGTATTAGGTGTAAAATCATTTCTCAGGCTTATCACTTGTACATTTTCATTTGTCACATTTAGATACATAAATAAATGTTGCTTCTCTATATTATAACACGTATAAGAACTAGTAATTGCTACTTGATATTTCAAGTGGCAATAAAAAAGTGAGATTTTCAAATAAATCATCTCCGAATGTCCAACACAACAATGAAGTTCATACATTAATTGCACCAACTCCAAACATACTACGCACATGAAACGATAAACGTCACAATCGGCCATTAGAATAATAAAATCTTCGTACATTTTAAACTTCGTCATGCATTATTCATTCGATAGATAATGTGGGTACCTACATACGTGTTGGTCAACACTTACCTACAGTTATTGTTTCGCCGTCCAGTGGAGTGACATTGAACTTGGGGTCGTCACGTGGCTTAACTCGGCCAATGAATCATCAGCTCACCTTGTCCCGGAAACACGAAAGCGTACTTCGGTGCCATGGCTGAAGAATTCAGACGAATTACTGAAACAAATGAACCTTGATTGATTGCTTTTTGTTGTTTTTTGTTACTACTTGCTGGGTTACGAGCTTATATGGACGGGTTAGCATTGAATTTATTTATGAAAACAGTTTCAGTGATCCGTGTAGTTTCAAATGGTTGAACAGTTATGAAATCAACTTATGAAACGTAATGTTTAAAAAAATGTGCCAAATAAATCTGCAATAAACTCTCACATTAAACGACAGATTTGTTTCTCCTTTCCTTTAGTCCTAATCATCTTACTGTATTAAACATAAAGCATCTCCAAACATTATAGCAAAACCTTAAAACTAAAAAGACATTAACCCATTTTTTAAACTGTCTTCCGTTCCAGTAATGGTTTTCGACAATACAATAACAAAGCAAGTTTCATCGCACTCAGACCAAAAACCACGCGTCGTACATCACTATTAGTTATGTCAGCATATTATGAAATAGCGTCAGGTCAGCGGCAACCTTAGCCCCATTATTTATTTATGTCACCAGTTACCTCAGAGCTATCGGCTTGCGACATCGCTGCTTACGTGGACGGAGAAAGCGGGCATGAATTAAACATGGCGACAAATATTGTTCTTGATTTGACCGACATACCTTTCCTTGGTCAGTCTTTGGAAGGGACATACTGGTACGTTTGAGTAGGGAAACACGTAAATTTATGTTGCCTAAATATAATTGGAAACCAGTATATTACTTTAGCGTCGAAGGCTTAGATACGCTATATTCTACGTTCCTATTTTCATACCGATGAGAAGATAAATATAATGACTAACACTTAGTCCTTTTGCTCCAAAGGTGGGTTAGGCACAGGTTTAAGGATTCTAAACAAATACATTCCGTTGGACGAGGGTCTCTCTAAATGATTTCCATAATAATATGGGGGAAAATGCCAATAATCGCCACGCTTGGCAGGCGGGTTAGCGATTGCAGTGGTTTTTTGGTTTAACCTACAGAGAACGAGCTGAAGGGATTCCTCGGTTGCCTCTTACGACCCCCACGACGGAAAATG
>SJJU01018460.1:0-10285 GCA_012932125.1 Conopomorpha cramerella
CGTGACAAGGGGGTGAGCCCATCGCCGTTATAGGGTTCACACACCTTGTGGTGTGCGGGTTTCATCACGATGTTGTCCTTCACCGTACGAGCGTTGCGTTGCGTAATAGGCTCTGAAAAAGAGTCCCATTGGTACACGTCCAGTAGCCGGACTCGAACCCGCGACCTCCCAATAAATGAACATGCAGGAGTGAAAGAGGTAAGATACAATATCTTCTGTCCCTTACTGTCATTTAGGTATTGAAAGTGACAGTGTGGCTCCAGAAGTACATACATTTCTGAGTGTGCTACGCGGATTGCAAGTGTGGTATGTGATAGTTACCGTGGAGGAGAGGGCGTGCGGGAAGCAGAAAACATGCAAAACATGCAGGAGTGAAAGAGTAAGATACAATATCTTCTGTCCCTTACTGTCATTATGGTATTGAAAGTGACAGTATGGCTCCAGAAGTACATACATTTCTGAGTGTGCTACGCGGATTGCAAGTGTGGTATGTGATAGTTACCGTGGAGGAGAGCGCGTGCGGGGTCCGGGCGGGGTCGAACGCTTCACCTAGAGCTTGACACGACTCCAGCACCGCGCTCCAGCCCGGCGTCGCCTCCAACATCCTGCGACACACACGCTGCCTGTTACTTGCCGCTGATATAACTCACAAGTACGGCTCATTTGTACTAATACTAGTGGAAACTTTGGTGTCTTCAGTATTCATTGCTATTCAAAATATTACCACCAAGTATTACCAACATAACTAAAAATAAAAAAACGTTTTTCGCGTATAAACTCCTACCTCCACACCCCCTCGCTACCTCCTCCTAATTTTGAATAACTTTCAGCAAGGTTCAGTTTCATATATCGTCCATTAGCTTACAATGGGAGGTTTTCTGACAGGTGGCTTATTACAGTTCTAAAAAAATGAGTTTCTCCTTAAGATCATGTCTGATTAGCGCCATCTGTGAGATGTTTTGGAACTACTTTTGACATATTTGAAGCTTTTTGAAGAGGGTTTCTGATCCTCTCATTCATTACAACATCGCTATTACCACCTTTATAGGAGACGAAAAAAAACTGTTGCCGATTGCGTTGTTCTAAGCAAAAGGACGATATGTAAATATTTATTTGAACACTAGTGGACGCCCCGCGATTTCATTCGCGTAGTTTAGTAGTACCTGCATCCTATATTTCAAGCGCCTAACTTAGCGGTTTAGACTTTTTTAGATTTTTCATACAAAAGTATTTCTATAAGGAACATACTGACATTTTTGGCATCAGTATTGATCACTAATCACCCCCTGACTACAGATTTATTATAAGTATAGATTAATTGCATAGCACAAAAAAAAAGCACACATGGCGCACTTAAAGCGAAAGCATATTCTACCAGTCAACCACCAGCAATGGGTAAGACCGATGGGTATGCCAGAATAAAAAAAAAAAAAGCAAAATAGAAAATAAAACACGACAATTATACAAAGAATTAAGAAAGGAAAACAAACATTTCAAAAAAATGTTACACTAGTACAAATCTATACTATAATAAAACTGCTCAGGGTTCAAAACTGTACATCTATTATATAAAAATCAATGCCACTTTGTCATAACTCCGGAACGGGTGGACCGATTTCGCTAATTCTTCCATTGTTGTGCTTATTAATGACAGCAGAAGGTTCTTATGAAAGAAAAAAAATGTCATCCACTGCTGGGCACACAACGTCTGTCGAGTCCACTAGTACAATACAGAATGAAGTGTCACACTGACTGACCCCTCATAGGCGGGCACGAGCGCGGCGAGCACGTCGCCGTGTCGGCTGCGAGGCGGGCCGCGGCGCGCAAGCACGCGCGCCACACCGCGCTCCCGCGGCCGCCAGGACTCCGGCAGCTGCCGGCGGCCGCGCCCAGCTGCGCTCAGGAAGCGTGCTAGGAGTACCTGACACACGCGATAACGTGCTCTCTCACTGCTGCGGAGGATGCACTTGCGCTTTGAGCAGAGCCAGGGACCTTCTCGTTCGCGAGCACAACTCTCCTAACAGAGCAGTGCGTCTATTGTTGCGGTGAACGCATTATGAAACGGTGCGTTTGAGTCAAGGGTGAGCTGGACCCGCGTAATATGAGGTGGAACTTGCTAACTAGAGGAGGACTTAGAATAATCATCTTTTAATGAAACACGCACAGACATAACTCAACATTGTTCACCGGGTTGGACTTGGTGCGCTTGTTCAGTGTCTGCGAATAAACGAGCGGCGTGACGTGTCACTGCATACACGTACAGAGTGATTGCTCTCATACTCCCGGTGTCAGACACGACACGACGTGGGGAACAAGACTGAGCTATAAGGCTCAGTGACACGCACAAAGAAACATGGTGCATTACTGTGAGTACTGTGAATGAAAGCAGACGGCTCTTATTCATTGATCCGTACAAGAGTGGCTGCGGGGTTTTGATCAGGACCCACTGTCTCTTACTCGACAAATGATAGCCATTACAATGGTATACTTAATTTCATGAACAAAGTTTTCCTTATAAGTGTTTGTGTGATATACCGGGTGTTTTGAGGAAGAATGTAAGCATTTTGCAGATAGGTAGGGTCGGTCCCTTCGATCATTTTATAGTATGGGAACCATGCTCCGATATCCTTTAGTTCTTGAGTTATGACAGTTTTGAGTTGTTGCGAAAAAAAACACTGTTTCAGATAAAATACAGTTTTTCTTTATTTTTCCATTAAAGCACATAACACACGATACATTTCAATTATTACAAAAATTCTGATAGCAAAAACAGTTAAATTATCGTCAAACGATAGAAAATAAAAAAAAATCTTCTTAATTTTTTTTTATATTACCTTTGACCGACCCTACCCATCTGCAAAATGCCTACACTCTTCCTCAAAACACCCTGTATTTTGCTGTAAATGTTGGATAAGAAACGACGCATGTAAACAAGAACACAAAAGAACACTATACTGTTGGAATCGCTATAATTTTTAGAGAGAGTCCCCGCAGTCATTCTGTATACCTTGTGATATATTTTTTAATGACTGTAATCTTCTAAACTTTTTTTGGTCTTAAATAAATATTTTGTACGTACTTTTTACTTGTTGTTTTATTTGTGGTCATGACCGGTTCACAATCCCTGGGGAGTGCAGCACAAACTATAGAGAAGATTCTAACATAATATAATACACAGTCAATGGGGAATTTTGAGAGCTCTTGTTTCTTTTAGTTATCACAGATGGCGCTAGCTGTTAGAGGAGATAGATGTCAACCGAATGACTGACTTCAAGCAGTCATTATTGAAGGTGACAGTTCATATTTTTATTCTTTGTTTACATGTTACAAAAGAGACTGAACTTTAAATAACTTACCTTAAAAGTCACCCTCGACACCCACTAGCGGTAGCGACATGTAGATAATACATTTTTGGAGTTCGATAATTCCCCGTTCACATATAAAATATTTTTTCTTCTTATTTCTATACCGTCTTTAGTTTAATAACTATGTGGGTTCAAAGACAGAAGGCTAGGCCCCCCCGGGATCTAGCCCAGTCGTCACTGATTGAGCTCTTGTCTATTCTGGATGCCGCTGTAGATCCTGGCTCTTAACAGGAATCAAAGTGGGTGGGAATATCCCGGATTAAAAATAAAAATACATTAGCTACTCTTTTGTCGACACTCTTTGTTCAGACTGGCGCTTACACTCTCTGAGTAGGTGTCTATTGTCTGTGTTTTAGAGAAAATTAAACAGGTTCAAAGTTTTCTTTTCATAATAACAGTTCTGCAAAGTTAACCATGAGAGACCGAATAGGGCTTGACGGGGTATTGTTAGAACATAGACCAAATAGTATTGTTAGAACTAAAGTATAAACCAACCAATTTGAAATGTCATATTAGTACATTATCATGCCACCAATGGCGTTGCTGTTGTTTACACTCTAACTTGGTTGCTTTACCTACCTATCTGTCATTCTCTCGTCATTCTGTGTACATGTTGTTTCGCTAATTAAATCTATAAATACTAATTTTAATTATATATTACTTCTGCTCTTATCCATCAGGTATGACCAGTGAATTAGAGACCTTTTTTAAAAAAGAAAATCTTGTGGACAAAAAGTGTATGGGGAATTTTCTTTGACTTTTATCTGACAGATTTTGTGTACTGTCAAACTTTGTTTGGAAAGTATGACAGTTCTCAGCCAGAAAATCTGTTAGAAAAACGGAACGGCAGAATATTCCCTATTGGTGGATCTTTCAATGGATTTTAGTGGACGGAGGGCAAGTAGCTTCGGTTTCCTGCCTACAGTCGCCACTACCTGCTCAACTCTACTCAGATCGCTTAAATACTATCCCCCTTACTATTTTATGTTATTATGTTATGATTCCTATACCTATACCTATACCCTAGACTGGATTTCAGTGATGGTACCTAATGTTTTATTTAAATATACCGAACTGTTTAGAAATAAGTATATCTTTGTATAAATTCAAAATCTAATTGTAATTGGTTCCCTAAGATACAGGTTTCGCCTAGTTTAGGGACCTCTGGTAACTTAATTGTATGTAATTGATTTTCTAAATAAAGTTACTATTATTATTACTAATAAACGCGTTGTCACTTATACAACGGTTATTACAGGTCTACTTGAACTGGTTATTCCGTATTTGGCATACAACTGACAAGTTGAGCTTTGTGTATCTTCGAAATAGCCATTCCGCCATTATTAGTAAGGCCCTATGAATCGGAGCATATCGGGTGGTTAGTAACTACCATGTTCTCCTTTTTCATTGATAAACTATTGACCTTTTTGATGATTAGATGGAAATAAAATTAATGGGTAAAAAGAGAGACGATTAGTTGCCAGGAGTTTACTAGTACCTAATTAAGCGTGTTCCCCATGCCACTACTAGCTATAATATATGTTAATGCTAATTATAGTTTCCAATCAGAACAGTTGGTTAGAACGTCTGAATTTGTTAATGGGGAATTTTCAAACTCCAAAAGTTTCTTATCTAGATGTCGCTAGTAGGTATCCAGGGGGACTTCTGTTAGTTATATTTTACTACGTTTTTATTATTTGGGTGAGTTATTTAGACTTCAGACACTTATGTAACATGTAGACAAACAATTAAAAAAAAATACTGTCGCCTTCAATACGGACTGCTTGAAGTTAGTAATTTCGTTGACATTGGTCCCCCTAATACAACTAGCGCCATCTGTCATAACTAAGAGAAACAGGGGCCATGAATTCCCCATTGATATAAAGCTAGCTCGGCTGGTTAAAATCGAAATGTGTGTACTGTGAAGAAGACCTAATGTTAGTTTGTTTATTCCAAAGGCATTTTGATGAACTAACAAGTCCCCTAGGATGCCCCAAGGGTCCTGATGGCCACACTCAATGGTCCTACTTCTGGATCCAAATGTTCCCCATTCCTGCATGTTTTCCATATCGTTGTTTCAATTTACATACATACATACACTTCACGCCTGTCTCCCAGAGGGGTAGGCAGAGACTACAGATCTCCATTTGTCACGATCCTGACATACCCCTTTCGCTCATCTACATTCATACATCTTTTCATACATGACCTCCGGTTTCGAGTACTTTTCACGCCACCTTCGCCAGGACATCACCAATCTGGTCTGTATATGTCCTTCAGGGGCAACCTCTACTCACCCGGCCCATTACATCACCCATATAAATCTCTTTCGTCAATCGACTTTCATCCATTCTCTCCATGTTTCAATTTAATACAAGTGTAGTTGCTTTTTTCCCTTTCTTCCCCACCGCGGCCATGTTGCACTACTCCATAAAGTTGAGCAGTGGGTAACGCCTCCTGCTGACTGATCTTGCTCAGCTTCATGTACCTTCTTCTTCCGAACTTAAACCTAATATATACAACTAGTGGACGCCCCGCGATTTCATTCGCGTAGTTTCAGTATTTCATACAAACTATAACAACACCCTCTATATAGCGACGCGACCAACAGGATCGGGGTAAAAAGTATCCTATGTCCGTCTCCCGGTTCTAAGCTACCTCCCCACCAATTTTCAAACAAATCGGTTCAGACGTTCTTGAGTTATAAATAGTGTAACTAACACGACTTTCTTTTATATATATAGATTTCCATGTCACAATGTTAGTTACCGTATCCCTCCGAAACGGCTTTACCGATTTTGAGCAAATTTTATATGCGTATTCAGAAGGATCATGGAAACATCTAAAACAAACCAAGAAAGGGAGGAATACAGGGGTGAAAGTGGTCTGTGTTGACGTCACTTCCCGTGTCACTAAAACATCAATAAGGTAGAGTTGTTATACTGTGACAAGTGAACAATGAACCTTCATGTCTGATGGCATTCATACGAGATTGAACCTTGGGGTGTCAGAGCTGACTCTGGGTCGACTTGCACATATGTAGCTCAGCGTTTACTCCCCAGTAGAATATCCTCTCTCAAGTAATGTTGATACTTACACTTGGAACAAACTGAAAGGCACCGCTGGAAACAAAGGTCTTCGGGTGAGAAATGAAACCAGAGCAGTGCTATATAAACAAATTGTCTAGGTTTTTTTTTATTAATCGAAAACTAAAAATTATGGATAGTAAAAAAAAACGTCAGCTACAGCGTATCTGCCAACCGCAACGCGGAAAACTTCGTAGAAAAAGGACAAAAAAATAATAATAATAATTAAATAAAAATAATAATAACCACTTAACAAATCCGTGTTAATGTTAATTTCTCGCACATAAACTATACAATTTTTTTTTTAATATTTATAATCATTTACATTATATAAATATGATAAACGTGGCAGTTGATTTTTTCTTATATACAAATGTTTTAATGTACCTTTCTAGGTATGAATGAACAAGTCATACAGATTATATCAGTCCAACCTGTACCTATATATATATATGTTTATATACTGCGTGTAAAAGGACCCCGAGCAATGCTCTTAGAAACGTTGTTGGGCTCGTGTCAATATGAAAAACATTTACTCCGGAAACAATGCGGGGAAATGAAAAATGTTTTTCTTAATATTTGGTCGCGTTGTCGTGACAGTAAAAGTTGTTCATACTGACACTCGGGGTTCTCTTCCACGCAGTATATGTACAACGGTCAACCAAAAGCGTTGGTGAAACGCAACAGTGCCTCTGCTGAGTGGCTTTCTCGAGTTGTACAAACATTTTTAATATCACCTTGTTTAGTATATTTGGCTCCAAATTCTACTATTGGAACCAAAACGTCAATGTGTAGAAGATCTGTCTTGGGCATACATTGGACATTAGTGTCAGTTCACGATGAACAATGTGACAGTCGAGTGTGGAGCGAGAGTGTGGTGAAGCAGACTGTTTGATCATTTTTTAACCTTTTTACCGCCAATGTCTTATAAATCAGACATATTAGACAAACGATTTTGTTGTTTACGATCATCGGAACAGAATTCGAAATCGTGAAAACGCAATTAATCTTCCGGCGGTCAAAAGGTTGAATGAAACGCGCACAGACATTATTACTCAATATTGTTCACCGGGTGTATAGGCGCGAATAAACCAAAGACAAGCTCGAGCTTACCTTTGTTATTTTACTCGACGTTTCGACGCAGTTGCATGCGTCGCGGTCACGAGTGGAGCTTGTCTTTGGTTATATTCGCGCCTATACACCCGGTGAACAATATTGAGTAAGCACAGACTGTGTCTCCTACCCCTCCACTGATGTATACTGCGTGTCAGAGGACCCCGAGCAATGCTCTTAGGAACCTCGTTGCACTCTCGTCAATATACCAACAACTTTCACTATGACGACTTTCTTTTATCTAAATATATAAAAGGAAAAGCTGACTTAATTACTGACTGACTGATTGACATATCAACGCACAGCCCAAACGGCTAAACGTAGACACTTAAAATTTGGTACGGACGTAGCTTAGGTACCGTAGGGGTGCACTTAGGAAGGATTTCCTGAAATTCCCATGGGAACGGCAATAAACGGAAAAAATCTTTTGTATGAAAAATCTAAACGGCTCAAGTTAGACGCTTGAAATTTGGGATGCAGATACTACTAAACTACGCGAATGAAATCGCGGGCCGTCCACTAGTATACAATATAGATGTTCATCTACCTAGGGCTTAAAAATACACGACAGATGAAATGTTTCACCAGCATTATCGCCATAGTGAAAGTTGTTAATATATTCGACGAGCTGAACAACCTTCCTCGTGGTCCATTAACGCGCAGTACACACACGTCTACGAGCAACATAGCATGTAAACATTAGGGCGGTGACACACACAACGAGCCCCCCAGCCGCCTCTACACATGTCCACAACCGAAACCACACACAATAACACTAAGATTAATCAAAGACAAGCATTCAGCTTACCTTCGTTGTTTGGCCGGAGTACCTCCCGCGGAAAACAGATCAACTTGTACAGCTGATGTCGTTAGTGTGACGTGTCGAAACAGTGACTTTTTGAGGGTAGTTCCGGATTCGCAGCCGACCAGTACTCCAGTCAGCTCGCGACCACGACACATGTAACTGTGTCGAAACGTCGGCCAAACAACGAAGGTAAGCTGAACGCTTGTCTTTGATTAATCAACGCGCTATAATACCCGTTTTAAACATTTAATATCATGTCAGTGCGCGTTTCCTTAAAAGATGGACACACAAGAACAGTCAGCACAACGCAACGACCAACAATTGTGCCAACTCCCCCGGTCCTAGGTCGGGTGTGCCGCGCGGCAATATCTCCGGCGGGCCTCTAACGACCAGTTGTCTAACGTGAGCTCTCAATCTATCGGCGTTTAGTAATCTAAGGGGTCTCGCGCATTGTCTGCCTTCCGAGTCCTCTGCAGAGGAGACGCGTCGCAGCGCTCTGCCCAACGACCTCAGGAACTTCCCCCACTGTCTCTCGGCCGCTATGGTGGTGGTGGTACCTCCTGTGCCGCCGTCACTCAGTTGCATGGCTCTGGCACACATAGAGCTCACGCAACTCATTATTAACTGCGAATGGGAGAGAAAATAATTTGGATTAAATACAACTGAAAATAAAAATACAAGGATGGAAGATGTAGTTTATAAGAAAATATTATGTTCCTGTTCCACTAAAGACTGTTGATTTATTAATAGTTTATTTAAGTTATAATTAGATTTAAGTATTGTAATAAGTTAGCGCTCTCCGAACTGTGCGGTGCCTAACAGGGTCCATGTTGGACCATCACATATATAATTAATAATAATATCTTCTGTCCCTTACTGTCATTTAGGTATTGAAAGTGACAGTGTGGCTCCAGAAGTACATACATTTCTGAGTGTGCTACGCGGATTGCAAGTGTGGTATGTGATAGTTACCGTGGAGGAGAGGGCGTGCGGTGTCCGGGCGGGGTCGAACGCTTCACCTAGAGCTTGACACGACTCCAGCACCGCGCTCCAGCCCGGCGTCGCCTCCAACATCCTGCGACACACACGCTGCCTGTTACTTGCCGCTGATATACCTCACAAGACAGCTCATTTGTACTAATACTAGTGGAAACCTTGGTGTCATCAGTATTCATTGCTATTCAAAATATTACCACCAAGTATAACCAACATTACTAAAAATAAAAAAAACGTTTTTCGCGTTTAAACTCCTAATTTTGAATAACTTTCAGCAAGGTTCAGTTTTATATGTCGTCCCTTAGCTTACAATGGAAGGTTTTCTGACAGATGGCTTATTACAGTTCTAAAAAATGAGTTTCTTCTTAAGATCATGTCTGATTAGCGCCATCTGTGAGGTGTTTTGGAACTACTTTTGACATATTTGAAGCTATCTGAAAACCTTTCATTACAATACAACACCGCTCAAGTCATTGTTACCAACTTTATAGGAGACGAAAAAAACTGTTGCCGATTGCAAGCAGACATGGCGCACTTAATGCTAAAGCATATTGTACCAGTGAACCAGCAGGTGTGCCATAGATATAGCATATAAAATGAACGTCGTAGGGTGTGCCAGGCACGATACAATATAGAATGAATTAGTATAATAAAATAAATAATAAAAAAAGGATAGTATTTAAACGTGCATCAAAAAAGTCTAACCTAACCTAACCAAAATACTGACTTGGCGACAAAATTACTGATTTGGTCAGCTAATAAATACAAAATCAAATTTTTTTCTGCTCAATTAGTAATTTTGCTGCTCAACTTAGTATTTTTAGGCGCTCAACTTATTATATTCCATAACATAAATACAACAAGAGATACATAGGCAGTAGTACAATACAGAATGAGTTCACACTACTGACCCCTCATAG
>SJJU01018465.1:0-10875 GCA_012932125.1 Conopomorpha cramerella
ATAAGTTTATAACATTACAACGAAAAGAGGCATTGATTTTTATATAATATAGTTGTCCCGGCAAACATTTATTTTGCCAAAGGATGTCGCCTTTGCACCTTGTGTATTGGAAGAAGTCAACTTTTAAACCTTCCCTGGACTTCCACGTGTAATTCAAGAATAAAATTAGCCAAATTGGTCCAGGCGTTCCCGAGTTTTAGCGGAACTTTAAACTTTGTAACACCATATGTACTCATGAACGCAATAAAGTATTTTGTATTTTGTATTTACTAACGAATATCAATTCATTTTTATAATTATACATAATATAGATAGATAGATATCCCATGAAAACAAACGCGCACAATATATTGTCCGTTGTTGACTCACGATAAAAATGTTATGTTTACGAATGGATTGAGCATAGATAAGATATAAAACTTTATCACGACTCTTAATGAAGTATATGTATACACGGTAATATCATTGCATCGATGAACCATACATAATGCAAACCCGAAGAATAGTAATAACTATACTACTGCAAAATTGGAGCGTCTGTGGTTCAGTTGGTCGGATACTTGTAACCGGGAGGTCGCGGGTTCGAGTCCGGCTACTGGACGTGTATCAATGGGACTGTTTTTCAGAGCCTATGTACGCAACGCAACGCTTGTATGGTGAAGGACAACATCGCGATGAAACCCGCACATCACAATGTGTATGAACACCCTATAACGGCGATGAGCTCGCACCCTGTCACGTTGCGTTAAATACGCTTGGTGAACCGTGGATATTTGCTTTAGCAAATGCCTCTGCCTACCCCGCTTTGGAATAAAAAGGCGTGAAGTCTATTTTTTTTTAAATGAGATGTTTTTATTGATGAACTCGAAAACTACTCTACTGATTTCGATAGTACCTTTATGATAATGCTAAATTCTTCTTAGTTAACATAGGGTTATTTTATCCCGAAATTAGCACGGTAACGGAATAAATCTTGGACAAAATAGCGGAGAACAGCTAGTGTTACAAGCAAAGCATTTTATTAGGTCAAAGAACCTAATCGTAATGTATGCGTATGAGTCATGACCACAGAGATTGAACATAAACAACTATTTGAGCTTGTAGAGTCTTGTTGGAAGTTAAGGCGAAGTGCGAATGAACAAGTGTGCTCCATCGTAGACCACATCGCTGCTTAACATCAGCCAGGATGGTGGTCAAACGCTTGATCATAGTGATAAAAAAAAAACAAAGATCCCGAGCAATGGTCTTAGAAACGTTGTTGGGCTCGTCAATATGAACAACTTTTACTATGGTGACAATGCGGGAAATAGAAAAAATTATGTCAACCCCATACGAAATAGATTTTTTTTTGCCTCGGGTGATGACATTTTGTATGGGGATTGAACAAAATGTTCATTTCCCCACATCGTCGCCATAGTAAAAGTTGTTCATATCGACGAGCCCAACAACGTTTCTAAGACCATTTCACGGTGTCCTTTAACACGCAGTTTATTATTAAATAAAATAAAAAATAAATACACTTCACGCCTTTAATCCTAAAGAGGGGTAGGCAGAGGCACTTGCTAAAGCAAATACCCACGGTTCACCAAGGGTATTTAACCCAACGTGATAGGGGGTGAGCCCATCGCCGTTATAGGGTTCACACACCTTGTGGTGTGCGGGTTTCATCACGATGTTTATTATTAAACATGTACAATTTACATCAACAGAATCTATGGAGATCAGATTTTTCCTAAGTGACTTCCAGAAGTTAGACAATGATGATTGGTAATGAGATCCCTTTCAAATTAATCTCAAGTTGTTACATTAAATAGGAAAACAGATGGTGCCATTATTTTTAGTACGTACGGCATTTCGTACTATGAAATGTATTCACAAAAAATAGGTTAAATGCCCAGATGCACACATTTTGAATAAATATAAATATTTTACAACAACTCAGTTCATCACTGAAGAATTAAATTATGCCCGAGGCAGGAATCGAACGATTGTTGTTCTATAGGCAGAAGACCGAACAAACCCAGTCGTCAAAATCCTATTAGCGAATTAAAACGAGTTAAATATAGACTTGTCTTTTGAAATCTATCTATGACTATGTTCCTGAGTAAAGGATATTAAAATACAGTATACAAGCCGTGTGGTGACGGCGAATAGAATACATGTGTCACCACCCCAGCCCAACTTTTCCCGACATGGGGGTCGTATGAGGCGACCGAGGGAGCTCTCCAGAGGACGGGCAGCAGCGCTCTCTGTGAGTTAAACCACAACACCACTGCGATCGCCAACCCGCCTGCCAAGCGTGGCGATTACTGGTATTTCACCCCAAATGACGGATCTCATTGGGGGAGGCCCTCGTCCAGCAGTGGACGTTATGTGGCTGATGATGATACATACAGTACAGTATATGATGACATAAAGAATGATGATGACCCTATGATTGTGAAACTAAATGATAAGATTTTATGTTTCGGAAACTTGCGCAAGCGCAGTTGTTAATGGCAACAGTTTGATGACCACTGTCAGTGATGGCCTGAATCGTAAGGAAATGTTAAAAACTATAAGTGCTCTCATCAAAACGAAGATGGAAATGGGTTGTAAAAAACCTTTCAACATACAAAATGATTTAATGAATAAAATAGCTCTAGTAATATCCAGATCGAATGGCGACTGCTGAAAGGAAGCTACTTTAAATTAAACTCAACAAAATCTTCTTCCCAGGAAATGAAAGAATATCAGAAGAATAAAATGTCTTGCTGCTCTGGAGTTTAAAAATAATGATACTAGTTTTTCTAACAGTAACTTGGTGCTTTTTTCCCCTACAATTTACTAACTTAGTGCAAGCTTGCAAGGAAGCGACAGGGATACTTCGAGATGTAATATAAACTCGAATAAACAAGTCATTTGAGAGTAAAAACTTCCCAATAAGGTACTGATACACTGTTAGTAGCATGCTTCTGGGACTATTAAAGCAAGTATATAAGCGTTCTAATATTCCAAAACCTAGACACATCATCATCAGCCCACACCCGTCCACTGCTGGACATAGACCTCTCCAATAGACGCATATTAAGAACGAATTACGAGAATCCATAAGCGTGTCACAAATTAGCAGTGTGTAGTAAGTACCCTAGAGATTAAATTCTATTATGAATCGAAGACTAGGACAAAATTCTGAAAGTAAAATTCCTGAAATTACTGAATTTATTTAGTATTAATTTGGATTTTTTTTCTATATAACTCTTTCTACTGCGCACCTTAGCTTGGGTTGACTGGTAGAAAATGCAATAGCATTAAGTCCGCCATTTGTAAATAAATTGTGCAATAAAGATTTAAACAAACAAACAAACAAATACTTACCGCGTATTTGTCTCTTGATACGGATGACGGATACTTGATACAAAACATTAATCTTAGCTGATTATCTCACTCTGAACAAGCGTTTGACCACCATCCTGCCTGATGTTAAGCAGCGATGTGGTCTACGATGGAGCACACTTTTTCATTAGGTACAGTCGGCCAACAATCTGCTCTACCAGCCTAAGGTTGAAACTCATATGAATGTCATTAATCATTAAGGTTCATAGTTCACTTGTCACAATATACCAACTCTACCTTATTGATGTTTTAGTGACACAGGAAGTGTCATCGAAACTGATAGACCATTTTCTTGGCCGACCGTACCTATTCACCCGCGACTTACCAATTCTCGCAAAATTAGAGTTTTAAAAAGTCGCCAAAAGTGTGTTTTAAGATTTATCTATCTAAGATTTAGAACTTTGCTTTTTGGAATGCAAGAATTCTCAAAAGGACCTGCAAGCCTTACTAAAAGACGGCTTGACATTACGAAACGCAGACAAAGGAGACACAGAACAGTATTCATAGTACAGTGTCAGAAAAATACTGTAATATAAGCGCATACGAATTGCGTCCAATCAAGTGAAGAGGCGTCCAATGTCCCTCCGTATTCCGACCTGTCAATTTCAATAACTACGTCGGTTGCGACAGTAAGCTACAGTAAATATACCATGTTCTCTGACCACACAGTACTGATCGTTATGGTTGTGTTATTACAATTGTTTTTTTTTTATCATTAAGAACAAGCGTTTGACTACCATCCTGCCTGATGTCAAGCAGCGATGTGGCCTACGGTGGAGAACACTTGTTCATTAGGTACCTATTCACCCGCGACTTGAAGACCTTCAGACTGCACTGCGCAGGAAACACAGACTCCGCCAAGTCATTCCACATCCTGGCGGTAAATGGTAGGTGTGGATGACGTTTTGCCGTTCTCCTGGTTGTCCTATTGTACAAACGCGATGGGGGTAAATTAGGTTATGCAACTCCGCCTCCAGAGCCTCAAGCTGGTATTTGGCTGATGCGTCCCAAAGATGAGAGCAGTATTCCATACACGATCGTACTTGTGCTTGATACAGCGTGAGCAACTGTTCCGGTGTGAAATACCGTCGCACCTTCGAGAGGATGCTCGCGTTTTTACGCGATGGGGGTATTAGGTTATACAACTCCGTCGCACACTTTCCGAAATCTGATCTATACACTTCACGCTTTTAATCCCAAACCGGGGTAGGCAAAGAAAGGCACTTGCTAAACAAATACCCACGTGAACCGTGGGTATTTGCCAGCAAGCGTATTTAACCCAACGTGACAGGGGGTGAGCCCATCGCCGTGACAGGGTTCACACACCTTTTGGTGTGTGGGTTTAATCACGATGTTATCCGTCACCGTACGAGCGTCGCGTTGCGTACATAGGCTCTGAAAAAGAGTCCCATTGGTACGCGTCCAGTAGCCGTACCCGGTTACAAGTCAAGTATCAAGGTCTTCCACAATTGATCCTATATACGCTAACAATGTTCAATAATTCGAAAGATTAACCTAAAATACCATGTTGTTATGCTTTGTTTTAATTGAGCTTTGGATAATATGAAGGATTGTATGACGTATTAATCTTTCGTTTACGCTTAAAATAACTGTTTTTTTACGAAAATGTTCAGTATTGTTCCTTTAAAACTTTATAATTTTTGGATGATTGTTTTTAAGGCACTGCGAAATTATGCCAATCAAATGGTTCTTCTTTCAAATGTAGATAATTGTACCATTAATTAATTCTATTTGCTTTATAATATTGAAATAAAATAATAATATGATAAATTCATAGCCGACGGCCTTCGGTTAGTTCTAATTTACACGGTTTTGTTTATTTAGATAGATAGTGCTAATGCATTTTATATTATTCATTAAATTATTTATTCGTCTTTCAATATCTGTTCAAATTGATTCTCAATTATTAGAAAACAAACTAATAAAATTACTTAACGTAACTTTGTTTTTGTTTTTATTGATAAATTTGTTTTTACGTATCGATATAAAACATGTAATAGTATGTAGTATAATTATATAGTTATTGTCGGTATATAAATATTTTTATTATTGTAAATACAAAGGGTAAATAAATATTTTACAACTTTGGCGTTTTCGCTTTAAATTTGGCGTCATCCCATGTTAAGTAGCTAAAGCACTTGTGTTATGGAATTTAGACAACGTATATTTCGTTGTCTGAATTACTTAAATACATATGTACTTATATAAATAAAACACCCAGACGCATCTAACAAGTACTTAAAAGCTCTTCATCTAAATACCTGTCAGCGGTGGGAATCGAGCCCACGACCTTGCGGAATAGAGACAGACACGTTGACCATTACACCAACGGGCCCGTTGAAAACGTAACAAATTTAAATCAAATTCATAAATTAAACTTAATCACAAAACCTTTTTGTAAACCAGTTTAGTGAAGTAGTTATTTAATGAAATGTTTATTTATTGTGTTTTACAACTATTGCATATTAACCAACATTCAATAATGTGGGGTAATTTCGCGGTATGTCAAAACACTTTTCGTTTATTTAAATGCTGCATGTAAAATGACCTTGAGCAAATCTTGTTGCATATTGACGAGCCCAACAACATTTCTAAGACCATTACTCGGGGTCTTTTTACACTCTGTATATAAAAGGAAAAGCTGACTGACTGACGGATAATCAACGCACAGCCCAAACTTAGGAACATGATATTTGGCAGGGACTTAGCTTAGGTATCGCAGGGTTCCCACGAGAACGGGATTTATCTGGAAAAATCGTTTGTTTAAAAAGTAAACCGAATAATTTAGGGGCTTGAAATACAGCATGTAGCTTAAATAGGACAATATTTTGAAAAAAATATCATCATCATCATCAGCCCATACTTGTCCACTGCTGGACATAGGCCTCTCCAATTGCACGCCACTGTGATGAAAAAAAAATATGCAGAACAAAAAATAAATGTAGGAACAGGACTAGTCAAAACAACGATTACCGGGTCAGATAGTTCTCGTAAAACGATAGCTGAAATGAATAAAACCAATCCCAATTAATCCCAAAGATGGGAATACAGTAAGTATGTAACTAAAATAAGCTCAAATTATCATTTATTTGCTTTTTGTTTGCTTAAGCATGTACTCATCGCCCTCGAATGTAAAGCTAAATTGCAGTTGGTACAAAATTTCTGTGCATTTCACAAACATAAATATATCGCAACGAATCCCCTATTCAGGAAACTATAATCGTATCGTACAAAGTTATTTCAAACACTCATAACAGCTACTAACAGATTGACGTTCAAAATGTTCTGTAGTTAAAAATATTTGGGTTAACGACGTTTATTTTTATCATCTCCGAACCATCATAGAGTCGAGTTACTTATTTATGTTTCTATCCCTTTTTTTGAATTTCGTCCAGTTGGTCGGATCCTCGACTAACTAACTGGGAGGTCGCGGGTTCGAGTCCGGCTACTGGACGTGTACCAATGGAACTCTTTCAGAGCCTATGTACGCAACGCAACGTTTGTACGGTGCCCCGGTTGTAACCCTATAACGGCGATGGGCTCACCCCCTGTCACGTTGGGTTAAATACGCTAGGTGAACCGTGGGAATTTGCTTTAGCAAGTGTCTCTGCCTACCCCGCTTTGGGATTAAAAGGCGTGAAGTGTATTTTTTTTAATTTCATTTCATTCTGATTGGAAGTGAGGAATTGGTAGTTCTTTGTCCATTTTACTTTTGCGATGTTGAATGCATGGTGGTATTGCATTCCCTTGGGGTATTAGCTATTCTAGGCATTCCTAATTACGTCTGTGAGACGAACGTCGTGGGGATCAAAGGCCGGTGACCCTCAACGACAACCGATTGTCGTCATTAATATTTATATGGAGAGTGTTTCCACCTTCCCTGGCTTCGGGGAAGTAGGTGGTGACTCCTTTCGACCGATTGTCCCTTACTTATCGGCCACGAGTTCCTGCCACGCCTCAAACCACCTACGTTACGTATTTATTTACATTTATTTATCATGAAACATTAAAGAGTTTCGGTTGTCTTTCGAAGTCATTCATAGACGCCGTTCTCGATGTCTTTTATGTTTCTAACTTTAAAATATACGTGGGTATATTTTTTTCTAATGTTAAATTTATGTTTGTTCATTGTTCAACTAACTAGGAAATTGACAACTTTGCATACCTAATAAGCAGTATAAATAAAAAAACCGTTTCTGTATTTTCGTTTCAGGATACTGTACAAAAAGTATTATATTTTTTAGATGCGTAATTTCGGAGATATTACGTAAAATGTGAAATATGTGTGATGACGTCATTACTTTGTGCGAAATAGGTGGAATTCAAGCCTATCCATATTTTTTTACATATCAATAAAATTGACAATATTAGTGACAGCAGAATCGTCAGTTTCAAAACAAACAAAAATAGGTTATTTTTTTGCATACCACCTATTCTTGGAATAAACCTAAAATCACGCTATTTCACTACTATCGATAAAAAATGCATCAACCCGAACGAGAGAAAAAGCAATGTTAGGAGTAATATTACTCTGACTCGACGTGGCTAGCCAATAAATAAACACACCTTTCTAACAGCAAAAGTAAACAAAACAACAATCTACACAGACTACAACTTGAAAATTGACATTGACAGCTATAGTTTTCTTTTCTATCTATGTTTCATCTGTGTATCCATAATAGTGACGTCATATGGCGCTTACGCTCTTTCGAAAAACATCAATATTAAAAGTGAAAATCATGAATGAAAACATTATTTTTATGTTGAATAAAAAAATACGGGTCAAATAATTTTATATTTTCTTCGATTTTCAATAAAAATATTATTTACCATTCGAAATGCAAAGTTGTCAATTGTAATTAACATCTGACAAAATGTATATAAATGGACATATACAGACCAGATTGGTGATGTCCTGGCCGAAGGTGGCGTGAAAAGTACTCGAAACCGAAGGTCATGTATGAAAAGATGTATGAATGTAGATGAAGCGAAAGGGGTATGTCAGGGCCGTAACAAATGGAGATCTGTAGTCTCTGCCTACCCCTCTGGGAGACAGGCGTGAAGTGTATGTATGTATGTTGTAATTAAAAAGAGAGAATAAGAACAGGAAGCTAAGGTTCCGAGTAAGCTTAAAGGAGGATTCCTGTCGCCCCGGCGGCGTTTTCCAATTTCGTTTCGAATAGTTTTTTTATTTTTGGGGGAAATATGATAGATTTTGCCATTGTTGTCTGGCGAAAAGCGAATTGGATTCGCTCAATTCCCTCAATGCAATTTACTTTAAACGGTTTTTAACGTCGTGCGAAATACAAAATATTTATTCATATAAATTTTGTCAGGTTTATTAACTACTCTTCCCAAAAACGGACAATTGAAATAGTGTGATTCTTTTTTCCAAGCGATCTTCTCCGCAGGAAAAACCCATGCATAAAGTACCAAATGCTTAAAAACAACAAAAGACTTTATAACAACCGCATCATTACACACCTACACACGTTACAGTGTTTCATTATTGTCTGGAGCCGAAAGTACGGGCTGTTGAGCGGACGTGGGCTGTCGTCATGCATTGCAAAACTTCCATGAACACTTGCCACCCTACGTCTTCAGCATGGATAATAATCTAGACTCGTGCGACGACGTCCGATCGCTGATAATCTAGCTCGGCAAATGTCTGAAACTATGCTATCTGTCATCCGGACACTTCGTAGACACCAGTGGCGTGCACACCATACAGGCAAAAAGACACTGCCTACCTTAGTATTTTGGCTAACCGACCTAATAACAGAGTTATTGCTTGATCTTTTTTTGTTGTACTCACTACATAGGCTAACGAAGTCCTGTGTTTTGTGGGTGAGTAGATATGTAGGTACCTATATTTCGTAAAGACAAGTTATCTATATATATGTGTCAATCCTTGGGGATTACTGCCTACCTTGTCGTAAAAGCCAGTGCACGCCACTGGTAGACAGTTCGCCTGTAGCTCCTCTCTCTTTCTTGCAACTAGACGTGTAAAAGAGATGGAGGCGAATTTTGCATCTTTCAAGTTCTCTTCGGGCGCAAGAAACCTTACATATCATTATGAATGATGGGAGAAATTTTGCAATGTTGCATACAGCTCTAACTTATCTGATGTGGTCACAGTGTTGTCTACTTACCATGTTGTCTCGACTCATGATCGATCACACGACATGTCTTCGACTTGTAGCTGATTAAGTCAAGGCCGATTGGTTATATTGTACTTACCTATTGATGTCTTTAACTGAAAGAGCTTACGTCGTAAAAGCATCGTTTTGCAATCACTTGTTGTTGTGACTTCAAGGAGGACTATCGTGTGTACATTCTGTATTCTGTTCTCACCAGTGGCGTGCGCTGGCTTTCATGACAAGGTAGGCAGTAATCCCCAAGGATTGACACCTATGTAGCCGAGGTCGACTGAGACGAGAGAGAGCGAGACGAGACGAGAGTGCCATGTACATACTCGCTCTCGCCCTGTCTCGGGGTGTACCATCGAGTGTGTACAGCCGCCATTAAGCTTTCGTAACGTACTTATATAAAAAAGGATGAAAAATATATAAAAAAATATATCACTATGAACAATCGTTTGACCACCATCCTGCCTGATGCTAAGCAGCGACGTGGTCCACGATGGAGCACACTTGCTCATTACGTACATATTCACGCTCGACTTGACCTTCAGACTGTACTGCGCAGGAAACACAGACTCCGGCAAGTCGTTCCACGTCCTGGCGATTCGCACTATGAAAGTAGGCGCAAACCGTGTTCGCTACAATAAAAAAAAAACACTAGCAAACAGTTACTTTATTTAAAACCTTCCATTCATGTTTTGTACATTTAAATCAAACTATTAATTAAAATACATACATTATATGTTATTGAAGCCAACCAACTTCCTACAAACTAAAATTATTATTAAGTTTTTTTTTTTACAACATAATTATGTATGTAGTCGGAAGTGATGCTTTGCACTGATGATTCCTTCACGACAGGAGATGTAGTTTATGATTATTTGCCATCCATTAACTACAATGAAGGAAGGAAGGAATAATCAAACGTACGGTTTCGAAACACAACAGTAGATATTACGTTACGTTTTAAGGTCACCGTCGGTTGTCATTAAAATGTGTGATCAAGGATACCCATTACATGTTAAGCCGAGCGTGATTGGATAAAAATACACGCCGTTTACTCAGTGGCGTGCACACCATATAGGCAATAAGACTCTGCCTACCTTAGTATTTTGGCTACCCGACCTAATACACACATCAAAAGTGTCTAGGGATCAGGAACATTTTTAGCTCTAAAAAAAATCTAATTTATTTAAATCAAATCTAATCTTCTGGATTGGTCTCCTACCTAATTCCCCATGCCTGTTTCAATGACTTATCACCACATTTTGAATAATTTATGAATGAATTCAGTTTTGTAAAATATATTCTTGATTGCAATCTTCTAAAATGTACT
>SJJU01018471.1:0-15222 GCA_012932125.1 Conopomorpha cramerella
TCATATAAATGTATGACCTAATGGTCATATAATGTTAATACACTGGTTCGAACATTTTCTTCATGTAAACATAATTGGTCGAGCGATAATAATAACGGTAAGATTATTGTAATAAAGGTAAATTAGAAATTCAATATCCTGATCGCTCGAGAATGTAAATATCGATATAGAAATGAATATTAACACCTATTGTCAAACCAGCATGAAGCAATAAACGATATAATTATGCTTTGTCTGATCTAATGGCAAGTGTCAAAAAGAGACGAATGCATTGATTTTTTTCATTTATAATTCTAAAAAATTACCTCAGATCTCCCCTTATGAAAAATTTCCACTCTGAGCTTGGGTAGATAAACTATGCTCAAGTGACACTTAAGAACTGATATTGTTTGGAAATACGGGCCTTAGACTTTTGCCCCCGAATTGTGAAAACAATACAAAAATAAATGACTTCACTAATTATATCAAATTGATTGCTGAACTATTATTGAACATGACTAGTTGTTGTTTATTACAAGAATTGTTTTGTTACAATAATTATTATTATCTAATGTTTTTCGTCTCTTTAGTCCATATTATGTATCCGGGTTGATCCAGGTACTATTAATACCGTATAACAGCGTCGGTGGTCAAACACTTGTTCATAGTGATAAAAAAAAAGTTGGTCGGATCCTGGTCTTGCAACCGGGAGGTCGCGGGCTAGAGTCCGACTACTGGATGTGTACCAATGGGACTCTTTCAGAGCCTATGTACGCAACGCAACGCTTGTACCTACGGTGAGGGACAACATCGTGATGAAACCTGCACACCACAAGATGTGTGAACTCTATAACGACGATGGGCTCCTTTGTTCGGTTAAGGGTAGATTCTGATGGGCTCACCCCCTGTCACGTTGCGTTAAATACGCTTGATGAAACGTGGGCATATGCTATAGCAAGTCCCTCGGCCTATCCCGCTTTGGGATTAAAACGCGTGAAGTGTATTAATTTTTTTCAATATATTTATTTATTTTTTTTAATGCCGTATATCTACTGTAAATTGTTTTACTTTATGAAATGGGTGCCTATCTCAGACTAAAAACAATTAAACTTGCAATTCTTAACTGAAGTTTAGAATAAAAGCGTTTAGAATAGAGACAACGATATGGAAAATATGCAGGAGTGAACTTTATAATGTTCGTACGATTAACTTAATCGTACAAAAAAACTGAGCTAACTAATGCATTTATTATTATTATTCTGAGCCACTATTTTCCCACTGCAGGGCAAAGGCCTCTCTCCCCTCCTTCCACGCCGTGCGATCTTGGACGGCGTTCCACCATCCTTTGTCGTGAGACACCAGCTCGTCACTCCAACGCTTTCTGGGGCGACCACGTCGTCTCTAGCCATTTGCTAACCATTTGTAACCATTCGGTCGTTTAATGCAACTTATTATTAAATAAACACACACACTTCACGCCTTTTAATCCCAAAGCGGAGTAGGCAGAGGCAATTGCTAAGCAAATGCCCACAGTCCACCAAGCGTATTTAACCCAACGTGACAGGGGGTGAGCCCATCGCCGTTGTAGGGTTCACACACCTTGTGGTGTGCGGGTTTCATCACGATGTTTTCCTTCACCGTACGAGCGTTGCGTTGTGTACATAGTCTCTGAAAAAGAGTCCCATTGGTACACGTCTAGTAGCCGGACTCGAACCCGCGACCACCCGGTTACTAGTCAAGTATTCGACCAACTGGACCACAGACGCTCTTATTAAATAAAATATTCAAGTATTTAAAAACACATACCATTACGGTATATCTGGTCTCTTATCGAGATGGAAACGTAACGTACACTCAACAATTAGCGTAAATACTGTCTGGCATTAACTACCAATGAACAAACTGGTTTATGATGTTTACCCACTAACACTATCTATTTATTATTCATATGAAGGCGTCACACATTGGCACTCTTAGCTCCACGTTCTACTGGAATAAATACCTACCTACATACAGTAATGTCCGCTTTTCGACGTAGATACGTCATTAGGATGCATAGCATACCCCAGACCAAAGACGACTAGGCTTGCAAGTCGCGTTGCTACGCGGTGTGTCAGTTCAGTGTGTCTCTTTTCCACCCAAATTTATCTTGAAAATTATGTACTTGGATCCAGAGGACCCCTTTTACTACTAAAATAACAGCTTGGATGCAAATATACTCAACTAGTGGACGCCCCGCGATTTCATTTGCGTAGTTGCAGTATTTCATACAAACCACCAAACCACAAAACACCCTCTATTTAGTGAAGCGTCCCACAGGATAGGGATAAAAAGTAGCCTATGTCCTTTCTCAGGGTCTAAAGATTGTCTATGTCGAATTTCATCAAAATCGGCTGAGAGGTTTGAGCGGGAAAGCGTAACAGACAGACAGACAGACAGATAGAGTTATTTTCGCATTTATAATATTAGTAGGGATCAGTAGGGATGTAAGAGACAGAAAAAACTGTCCTTAACTCTTTCACTCCTGCATGTTTTTCATATTGTTGTATCGTTTTATTCTAAACGTTAGTTTTTTTTACTCTAAAAATAGACTTGTTTTTGCTCCGACGTGCAAAAAATACTTATACATTGGGGCCAACGCCACGTTTGGTCCAATATGTGAAGCCGCCATTACACGCAATGCATACTTCATTGAAAATAATAAACCGTAAGGACAAACGCACAGTAAAAGAAGCTAAAGTTTGTATCAGAATGGCGATTTGATGCGTAATTAATATTAATTTCATGAGAAGTTAGTAAGTCAGGTTAGGTTAGGTACCATACAAAATAGACTATTTTCTGCGTCGAGAGATGATATTTTGTATGGAGACAAAAAATTTTTTTTCTTTTGCCGAATTGTCGCCATAGTAAAAGTTGTTCATATTACAAGCCCAATAACAGTTCTAAGACGGGGTTAGGTTAGCTTAGCTAGTTTGTTACAAAAATAACTTGCGCAGGCTTCTGGGCAATTTCCTTGTAGTTCCGGGCCCTTAGAAATATTGGACAACCATTGGGTCCCAAACAACGCGCGACCAGCCCTTGTGGGCTCCACCACGGGGTGGACAGTGATGCGTCCACTCCAGGCTCCTCTTTTACGACGGTAAGCGGACTATGCTGCACCGACATCCATCACTGGACCGTTTGCGCAGGGGTCAGAAACCCCACTTCGGTACCTACGGCTTCGATGAACCCTTTTAGGGCGCCCCGTACGCCAGGCAGGGGATACTTTTAAGACGGTAACCGGACCATGCGGCACGGCCGTCCATCACGGCACCGTCTGTGCTGGAACCCGGAACTACTAAAAATAGATGAATACTTTACAACAAAACACACATTTCTGGAATCGGTCAACGAAATATACTTACTAACATATATTTTTTTAAAACATACATTTATCGGATATACACATAAATAGAACCCCCAGATAACGCCCAGGCTCATCCGACAATTACTCAAAAGCTCATAACTAAAGTACTTGTTAACGGTGGGAATGGAATCCACGACCTACGGAATTGAGGCAGACGCTCTGACCACTAGATAAGACCACCGGGCCGGTCAAAGGTATAAAGGTTATTGATAGCAGAAGCTCAAGGGCAGTGGCGGTGGCTTTGCACTCTCAAAGGGCTATAGGTGTTTGTGTTTATTTTTATCTCCATCAAACACACAGAGCAAACACGATAAACTATAAGGTAGGTCAAAAAATGATAATATGCATACCTACGAATAAACTAGCTCTGTCGGCGTGCTCACAACTGTTAATGTTTACATTTACTTCAAATAAATTAATTTAAAGAATATTCTATTGAAATGCATGTAAAAACGTGTTTTATTTGTGTTACAAAACAGTTTATAAATTTTAAAAAAAATTAATGTTTTGATTAATATTTATGTAGAGGAAAATTTTGTAAATTAACTGTTTTAATAAATACACTACCAACTTAATATTCCAAAAGCGGGATAGGCAGAGGCACTTTCTAAGTAAGGGTACCCTAGTTTACCAAGCGTACCCCAACGTGATAAGAGGTGAGTCCGTCGCTGTTACAAGTGGTTCACACACCTTGTGATGTGCTGGTTTCATCACGATGTTTTCCTTCACATGAGAGCATTGCGGTTCGTAGGTACATATGTAGGCTCTGAAAAAGAGTCCCTTTGTTGGTACCCAAGTCTACTACATCTCGTAGCGGTAAAGGATTTGCGTTATTAGTATCATTTCATTATCGTCCTTAGTAAAACATCGATGCACATCGTTTTCCGCTACGATTCCAGAGCGACGTAACTACGAGAGTGTAGCAAACTTGGCTCCCAATACGGCAGGCATCGAATGCAGGAAACTCCTGCTTGCAAGTACCCGACACTGGACTACAGATGCTCTCAATGGTTCCTGGACGCTCTCCTACTCTACTTATTACACACATCAAAAGGGTCTAGGCATCAAGAACATATTTAGCTCTAAAAAAAAACTAATTTATTTAAATCAAATCTTCTGGATTGGTCTCCCACCTAATTCCCCATGCCTGTATCAATGATTTATCACCACATTTTGAATAAATTATGAATGAATTCAGTTTTTGTAAAATATATTCTTGATTGCAGTCTTCTAAAATGTACTTGATCCCTAGACACTTTTGATGTGTGTATATAAAAAAAACTGCACAAACTTCTTTCTAAAAATAGCAATATGCAATCGCAGCACAAATCGTTCTGTGGAATTTCAGGCGCTAATTCTATAATGAATTATTTTGGTCAGTTGGTTAGCGCGACCCGCCTCAGTAGGCGTTAAGCGATCCAATATTAACGCATCAGCGTCAGTACGTCAGTCGAAGCGCAGCTCTTGTCGGATACGGACGTGTTGACGGCGCTCTCTCCGTAATTACGAGCGAAGTAAAACTATGCAAAAAAAACTGGTGGATTCGATTGGACTCGTATGATAATGTGACACTTGAAAGTTTTGATTTCGATATAATGCAATTCCTCTTGTTGCTGTTTTGTGCTTTCTTTGAAGGTATGTTAGAGTTTTTTAAAAGTGGTTTATACTTATTTATTTTCGTTAGGTTTTAAGAAAACAAAAAAGTATGTTAAATGTAGTGTTATTCTAGAATTGCTATGAAGAGCGTTTAATACAAAATATTGATTGACTTATCACTGAAGAACAAAACATATAGAATATAAAAAAAAAACTACAAAACTGTGACAACAGCTCGGTAGGTAGGAGCCGAAATGCGAAGTAAATGTATTTGTAAGTATAACATGTGGAAAATTATTAGTGGTTGTTAGTTAACTTTTTAATACCAACTTAAAAATAATGCAAATGAACGTTTGGCGCCCAACGTGTGTGTCTGAGAAAAGGGTCACGGGTTCTGATTTCTTCGGACTTTCTTAGTTTTTGGAGTTTTATATTTTTGGTTCTGATGCTACTTACCTAAATAAAAACTGATAACACCTAGTAAAGTTGAGACAACGATAAATATTGTAACGTCAACCTTCACTTCACACTACAGTACTAAAAACATCAAACTAGTAAAGTCAAATTAATATATTGGCGCCCAACGTGGTTTCCAACTAGTCCTTAGGCTTAAGAATTTTGTTAACTTAACTTAATTTTGTTTAAGAATTTTGTATCTCCATTATAACTAATTATTTAGTAAGTTACCAGAGAAGGATATAAATACAATCAAGTACTGTCGGAGCGTAAAAATCCCAGCTTTGTTAAAACCAACAGAGTTATTAATATTTTCATATAAAATATACTGTAAAACTGTATGAAAATCCTGTGAATCGTATGCATTTTCGTAGCAAGAGCCTATGCGGGGCATAGGCTTTTGGGCTAAAAGTCGTGAGGAGCATATTTTTTATTTATACAAAACATTTCATGAAAAACAAAAAAAACGCAGTGTTCAAATAGAGCATACCGACTTTAATTAAAGTTACACCACCTAAATTCTTACAACTTTTTACTGGAACACTTCCGAAGTAAAATGCACGCTTGCAACGTAAATCGCTTAACTTATTTATAAATGCTTTTTCTTATAAGTCTAGAAGTTCTCTCAGGTGAAACTTTTAAAATGTAGGTACGTAAGTTACTTTATTCTTCAAGTAGTTGCTTAAGTAAGTGCTTAGCAGGTGCAGACGGAAACATTCGTGTTTTAGACTAATAGAGTTTATCATAATTTTTAAAGTGAAAACTTCTTTGGCCGGTGTTACCATCAGCTGTATGTTTCCCATAATGCTAAATAAATCATGATTTTATAATACTTTAAGACTAATAGTTGTACATTTGCATACATACATCATATGTAAGGAAACTGTACATTTCCTGTCTAGCGGAATAAGCGGTACAAAATGCAATTTACTAGTATAACAAAAATTTTTAATAGATTTTGTGAAAATACAATTGTGTGTATACAGGGTGAACCGGTAATACCGTTTTAAACTAAAGTCTAATGTTTCTATTCTGTAGATATTACTGAGATCATATCGGCGGGAATGTCCCGAGACGAATAAAATCTCTTTACAAAAAGCTGATCATCTCTAATTTTTTTTTGTACATTCTGTACATTGAGGTACTGTACGTACAGAAGTGTAAAAAAATCGATCTCATTTGATGTTTAACTCAGTTTAGCTACTACATAATACTTACTTAGTACCTACAACATTTTGTACATACTACTAAGCAAGTTCGCTAGATACAACGTAAACACGCTGGAATAATGTAACAAAAGAAGCATTTAGTTTAAAATCCACTTAGTAACTGAAGAATATTTCACGTGAACCCATATTTCCTTGTATGTTGAGCTCATAGAGTGGAATATGTTAAAGAACTAACAATATAAAGAGTAGAGTGAATGTTCAGAGTAATCTCACTTCCTTCGTCGGTAGAAGTTGTAAAGATTTAAAGCCTTCGCCAAAGTTACCTGTGCGCTTTTCCACCTTTTAGTTTAAGTTCGCAGTTACACGTCCCGCTGTAAGTAACTTGTAACTAAGTAGGTAGAAAACGATAATTTAATTAGACGGAAACGCTCTGACGGATTTCAACTTGAATAATACAGCAAGTCGACTTTGACTCACGTGATAACTTTTTGTAGGTAGCTCCTTTTATACCTACAAAATTACGATTGTTAGGAAAAAGGGTAAAATGTTATTGAGATATTACTTTGTTGTCGTTTGTAGGACGGGTAGGTAGGAATTTGGTTATTTTTGAGACACCTTACCTATTACATTTGGAAATATACTCACCTAGCTCGATAAATCTGACTCAGTTTACCTAAGTTATTTTTATCTAACTTTCATAAAGGCAGTGAACGGGTTTGAATACCTGTACTAATGACTTATGTATGACATTTAGGAAAATTAACGAGAAGAAAATAAACGCAAAACATGACCGTATTCAAATCACTTAATATGAGCTGATTTTGACCGATGATTGATTTTGTATAGCTAAAGACACCTCTGTTCAATTGACTCCGGAGGTAAAAACTACACCCACATGACGTCAACTGCTGGATCAGGGCTTCACGCAATGACTTCCATGTGCAATTAGGGGCAAATGTCAATAATCGCCACGCTTGGCAGGCGGGTTGGCGATGGCAGTGTTGTGGTTGAACTCACAGACTGCCCTGCGCTGTTGCCAGTCCTCTGGAGGGTTCCCTCGGTCGCCTCGCACAGACCCCCACGACGGGTCAAGTTGGGCTAGGGTTGTGACACATTGACCTTGACGCAATGTCTTAGGGTACTTCCAAGGACCTGTCCGGGCGACAGCGGCGTGATGGTCACCTTGAGGTTTTAGTCGGTGCGAGCCCGACTGGCAGTCCCCGTTCTGGCAGAGATTCCCTCAAAACAAAAAAAGAAAAGGGTTGGTGACACATGTTTTCTAGTCTCCGTCGCTATGACTCAACAAAAGATATTTTTAAAAAGTTTTTTGAGGATATTCTTCTATGTAGGTAATAGACATCTACCTATGTAAAATTCTATAATTTTGTTGTGCATTTACCAAAACACCTGTTATCGTTCCGCAGGCTCGCTGCCGCTCCGGATCGCACACTTGTCGGTGCCCCCGTACCGCGTGCGCGGGCAGACGGCCAGTCTCACTTGCGACTACGACTTGGGAAGCGATAAGCTCTACTCGGTCAAGTGGTACCGGGACAACGAGGAGTTCTACCGTTATATGCCGGGACATTACCCGCCAAAACACTCTTACAGACTCGACGGTGTGAAAGTTGACGTAAGTATGCCTATTTGAATGAGGTTTTTTTTTAACACTATGAACAAGCGTTTGATCACCATCCTGCCTGATGTTGAGCAGCGATGTGGTCTACGATGGAGCTATTTTTAAACTAATTTTCCTCTACGACGTAGAGGTCACTAATAGTTTCTGTGTCGAGTGTCAATCAAATGCTTACAGCTAATTACGACGTGACATTTCTTTCAATATTGATTGAAGTTGTTTCAAGAAGTTTCGGTTAAAGAGGTTTTGATTGATGATCGACATAACCGTAGCGTTATCTTGTAAGAAAATAGCAAACTAAATTAAATAATAATGCCTCATTAGTTAAGCTATCTACTTTATTCTATTTATGTTATAAATTGATTGACATTGCTGGAATGTTTTTTAAACGTCTGGGGCCGAGTAAATGGGAATTTAGCCAAAATCGTGCAGCGGGTTGTAGATTTTTTGTGGGCGTTGGGTAACTAAGTAGGTGTTTTAGTAGTAGCTTAGTTTTAACCTATAGTTGTTTTCTCCTACCAAACATCTTGATTACTTGTCAAAGTAGGTATAACTTTGAGGATCGACTTCAACCATTAGATAAATATTATAGATTCCCCTATTCCGGATTCCTTATAATGGTACCACCTTTGAAATATCCTCTTTCAAAAATCATCTAAAATCGGTTCATAGACGAACAATTTATCCGCGAACAAACAACGTTCTAATTGAGAAAAAATTGGATTGGTTTCAAAAGACACTCAGATTTTCCAAAATAGTAGGTAGTTTCTTTATTTCGATGCCACAAGCCGTGGTCTAAATGTGTATGAATCAGGACCAATAATGGGTTCATTTATACCTTGGTGCTTACTTCTATTTACATATATTTATTACGATGACATAAAACGTGCATGCACCATGAAGATGTTTGTTTATTGTTTACTCCTATTAATTCACTCACGTTTTCGATCCCGTCGTTGGAATTTCGGGACAATAAATAGCCTATGTCAATTGTCACTACACTATAGTGGTGAAAGAATTATCGAAATCCGTCCAGTAGTTTTTGAGTTTATTCGTTACAAACATAACATTTTTCCTCTTTATAATATTAGTATAAATAGAACTACCCTGCCCAACATACGCAGAGTACCTACCTACATAAAATAGATATTATCATAGGTAGTGATAATCTAGGTTGGGTACACCTATACCTAATAATCTAAACTAGAATCTTCCATATTCAAATTCAACTGATATCCAGAGTTGTTTTACAAAAATCTGTTTCGGCATTTTTACTCCCCGAGCAGCTTAAACAAACACGCGCGGGCCGAGATCATGGACCGTAAAAACGTTACTTTAGGTATTTTACTTTGCAAAAGCAACGACCCTTCGGAGAACCGAGAGAAAATATTGAAAACCTATGCAGACCAGGGTTGTCCCACGATGCCAATATAGGTTACCTATTCATTTTAGTAGGTAGGTACAGTTGAGTGGCGTGCACACCATATAGGCAAAAAGACACTGCCTACCTTATTAGGTATTTTGGTTACCCGACGTAATAATTAATACAGCTATTGCTAGATTTTTTTGTTGTAGGTACTCTAACGCTGCTAACGAAAATCGTGTGTTTTGTGGGTGAGTAGATAGGTAGGTACCTACATTTCGTAAAGACAAGTTACCTATACATAGATGTTACATACTGTTACGCCCCGGGGTCAAGAAACAACGGCTAGAATGCCGTAGAGGTACGTCGAACATTCGAGAGGCCTAAAGAACATTCCAGTATCCAAGTCGACGCATACAAACCACTACACAGTGCCTATATGCGTCAGAATGTAGTAGAAAGATCTCGAAAGATCGAGAAAAGTGTGGTATATTTCGGAAGCCACAAGTACACAAGTACTTACCTTACCTCACCACAAGTAGGTATAAACCTACTTACCTACTGTTGGGTGTAGGTATAAACACGCGAGCCGGCCGCCGCGACTCACAAGTAGGTATAAACCTACTTACCTACTGTTGGAGTAGGTATAAACACGCGAGCCGGCCGACGTGACGGTTAGGTATTTAATTATTATTATTAGAAGTCGACTCGAGAAAGTACCTGAACCTACTCGAATGTTCTGGATTGTGTACCGTTGGTATATAAAGAGCGACGATCGCGTCGGCGGGACAATCCAATCACAGTCCACTCGTGACCACGACGCATGGTAAGCTCGAGCTTGTCTTTGATTATATTCGCGCCTATACACCCGGTGAACAATATTGAGTTTAACTGCAAAGAATGTTTAGTAAATGAACTCCCTGACGATATTGACGACACTTACCAATATGTGACTTTAAGAGAATGGTGGAATAATAAAAAATCATTGACATATCCCAGCAGGGCAGCCAATCGGCTGGAGCTTTTAGGCATGACGCTAACCTCCAACCTCAAATTTGGCTCCTATGTTGAGGCTACGGCCCAACGCGCAGCCAAGAAGCTGGGCATCCTCTCGAACGTGCGACGGTATTTCACCGGAACAGTTGCTCACACTGTACCAAGCACAAGTTCGATCGTGTATGGAATACTGCTCTCATCTTTGGGATGGATCAGCCAAATACCAGCTTGAGGCTCTGGAGGCAATAGAGAGGCGTGCTAGAAGGCTCATAGGTGACAACAGGCTGTTTGATTCTCAAAACAAAAAAAAAACCAAGGGCTTTGTGTAACACTGTTAAACATGCCGAAACAGTGTTCCAAAATGATATTATTTGCAAAATTTACCCAGTCGGACATAAGCACATACCTACTGTACTACAATTTTTTTACAAAGTTTGTACATGTCACGGATAACATGTAAAGAGCACGATTTAGATTTGAAACATTCAAAAATTATTAGCGAACTTTTCATCAGAAGGTATTGTGCAAAATACAAAATGAAGTTTTCTCTACGGCTGAAAATGTGAATAATTGCTTGGAAAAAAATCTCGACAACTAAGCATTGCAAAATAAACATATTTTATTAAATTACTAACTACGTTGTTTTATTCTGCTAGATTTCTCCCATTTTTTTTTGTAGAAAAAGAAAAGGATCATGAACACGGTTTACGATTTTATGGATAAAAGTATCGATAACATGATACTACACTATTTGTAATGCACATCACTAGTCCGCTGTTTGGCTTAAGGTATTACCAGGGCCTATTTGAACTTATTGAAATAACTAGTCCGACATGATAGCCAACCTAGAAAAAAGATATTATTTTGTATGTTTAAGTTGCTAAAAACGCTGGATAAATTCTAGCTACAAGCAATATAGGTAGTGAATACATTCTCTTTGGATGGCGTCACCTAAGAAGCAAATTCTGACACATTGATAAATCCATGAACAATTTGTAGAATGGATATGACTGACAACCAAATGTATAGCGATGACATTTGTATCTCAGCGTTGGACGTCCTATTGCTTCTTAGCTCGTTGTCATCAAATAATAGAGATGTGATATTATTTTGTTCATGAATCCAAGTGACAACGTTTCGATTACGCAGTTATCCTTACTAATATTATAAATCGGAAAGTGAGTTTGTTTATTTGTTCCGCTTTCACGCCGTAACTACTGAACCGATTGCTTTGAAATTATGCATACGTAAAGTTAGAAGTCCGGATTAAATAATAGGGTACTTTTTATCCCGGAAAAAATTGATATTCCCGAATGATAAGTTCCTTTATACCGGAATATAACCGTTCACGCGGGCGAAGCCGCGGGCGGAAAGCTAGTATGTTAAATAAAATAATAAGCTCTACAGCACGTATTATGAACAGCTAACAAATAGGTTTCATCTTATCGAAACCTTAAATGCATTGTCTGTTGCTCATAAAACATTTACGACGACTATAATTGATCTTACTAATACATCACTAATAAATCGATTCTAAAATAAATCGAATCTTTCCAGTATTGTACAACACTATCAGTCCAGGATACGCATGTCAATCGACCTGTCAGAATTTTCTTCTTAGGTGACGCCAACTATAGTACGAATCATCAACAGTTGCGAAAATAGGCTGGCTGAAGCTACTAAATCGTAGTGGCGTGCAATCGGCCTATGTCCAGCAGTGGACAAATATAGGCTGATACTGATGATGATTAATCCATCACAAAAACAAGGATGTTATAACGCGAAAATCGGTCAAAAATCGCGATGAAAAGTTCCCCGAAAGATTGATCGGACGTTTTTTTAAAAACGTCTAATTTTCATCCGAACTGGAGCAGTTCGTTTAAAGTTTGATGTCAATACGAGGCACTATTCAGGGTCCATAACAAAATAAAATATTGGAAAATCTAAAGATTTGTGGCAACAGGAGTCAAAAGACTAATTAATGCAGGTTGTAAATTTCTGTTTTTTTTAAATGCCTATAAATTTTTAAATTTGCAAGTTAGGATTTTTTAAATATTTTTTTGATAACTGGTGTGAGTTGCCTTACCATCCGGTTCCGGCTTGACGTCGACTTTTGGGACACCCTGTATAGCTCGTCGGCGAATACGCACATTTACACACGTCCCCAATCTCTTATGGAGCGGGCAGACTTTTGGAGACACTGTGCCTTCTAGGTCACTTCTAGCCACAGAATTGGAGTTTTGATGGACAAAGTAAGGATAATGGTGATAAATTACAAACCCTTAGCCCACGTAATAATCACTCTCTTGTAGAGTAGACATAATATTTGGAGACATAGTGCCCGCCTTGGTCACTTGTGGCCTGATAACTGGGGCTTACAAAGACAAATCTTTAGCACGTCGTACAAACTTTTAGGTCGCCTTTTGTGACATGTATTATAAGAAATACAGTTACTATCATTGTTTTTGACATCCACAGCAGCATGTGACTTAAAAATACTCCACGTTTTTTGCAAACACACTGACACTAAGCACAAAAACAATGCCATATTTGACAACATTTGATCTAATGCTGTTCAGGACTCAATGTCAATGCAATATTGGTTCTACCGCGTACGACCTGAAGGTTCAAATTGCCACTTGTCTTCTCTAATATGGTGTATAGATCTGCAGCGGAGTGTACGGGTTGGCCGTTGATCGCTGTCACAATGTCTCCTGGCTGGAGACCGCCGCTGTAAATAAAAAAAGAAATGTAAAAACCAGATGCATCTGTAAGCCGTGTGGTGAGGGCGAATAGAATACATGTGTCATCACTCCAGCAGCCCTAGCACGCGCCTCAAGAAAGACATGACATAGAACAAATACGCGCTCTGCCCCCCTAGCATAGCGGTCCAAGAAAGACATGACCAGGCACTGCGATTGGTTGATACAAGCTAAGTCGCACGATGTGTGACATAGCAGCCAATCACAGCGCGCATTTGTTCTACGTCTTGTCTTTCTTGATGCGCGTGCTAGGGCATCTGATTGGCTGTTATGTCACGCTTTGTGCGACTCAGCTAGTTTCAACAAATCGCAGCGCGTTATATATCTTGTCACTTATTTCTTGGAGCGCTGTGCTAGGGGGGCAGCTCAACTCTTTCCGTCGTGGGGGTCTGTGCGAGGCGACCGAGGAAACTCTCCAGAGGCCGGGCAGCAGCGCTCTCTGCGAGTTAAACCACAACACCACTGCGATCCCAACCCGCCTGCCAAGCGTGGCCCTCATTGGCAAACATGTCTAAGACCGATCTACAAATTGAGATATTGAAGACAATAGAGTATCATCATCATCAGCCCATACTCGTCCACTGCAGGACATAGGCCTGCCAAGCGTGGCCCTTATTGGCATTTCCACTCAAATGATCATTGGAGGAGGCCCTCGTCCAGCAGTGGACGTCATGTGGTCTACAAGACAGAAACATTTGGGATGGGTTTATTTTTTTATATGTACATACATTACACACACTTCACGCCTGTCTCCCAGAGGGGTAGGCAGAGACTACAGATCTCCATTTGTCACGGTCCTGACATACCCCTTTCGCTTCATCTACCTCTACATTCTTACATCTTTTCATACATGACCTCCGGTTTCGAGTACTTCTCACGCCACATTATTTTCTATATGTATACTTCTTTTTTATATGTATGCACAAAAATGGCCAAACCATGTCTTAGACCGATCTACAAATTGAGATACTGAATACAATAGACGATCATTATCATCATCAGCCCATACTTGTCCACCGCTGGACATAGACCTCTCCAATTACACGCCACTGTTTACGGCTTCTCGCATCCAGCATCTGCCAGCCATCTTGCGCATATCATCAGTCCACCTTGCCTGTATAATCCAATAGAGGATAACAGTATCAAATACACACATCAAAATTATCTAGGGATCAAGTACATTTTAGAAGATTGCATTCAAGAATATATTTTACAAAAACTGAATTCATTCATAATTTATTCAAAGTATGGTGATAAGTCGTATAATGTACGGGAATTAGGTAGGAGACCAATCCAGAAGATTAGATTTGATTTAAATAAGTTAGATTTTTTTTAGAGCTAAGAATGTTCTTGATTCCTAGACACTTTTGATGTGTGTATATAAGAGGATAACAGTACCAAATATGTATGGCTCCCATGCACCACATTATCGTGGTGGACCACTTTTCTTGTACTGTAATCGAGAATCATACATCATCAGTATTCAAATGTAAAAAAAAATCATAACTCACTTGTATGCCGGTGATCCTATTATCACTTTCCACACTAATATACCATGTTTTATTGTCGAAGGCATCTGTAAGACAAACACATTTAATTAAGAATAATTAAAGAAAAAAGAACCGACTTCAACCAGTAAAATTTGACATACACACATCAAAAGTGTCTAGGGATTAAGTATATTTTAGAAGATTGCAATCAAGAATATATTTTACAAAAACTGAATTCATTCATAATTTATTCAAAATGTGGTGATAAGTCATTGATACAGCATGGGGAATTAGGTAGGAGACCAATCCAGAAGATTAGATTTGATTTGAATAAATTAGATTTTTTTAGAGCTAAAAATGTTCTTGATCCCT
>SJJU01018472.1:0-10850 GCA_012932125.1 Conopomorpha cramerella
ATCGGTCAAGCCGTTTCGGAGGAGTATGGCAACGAAAACTGTGACACGAGAATTTTATATATTAGATATTGTCTACTATTTTGCTTGATACAACTTAAATGTTGATAGAGGAAAGGTTCAAGTTAGAGTGTAGAGTTGACTGCCGTGGCTTCCAATTGCTGGACAAAGGCATCCGTGTTCAATAACTATAACTTTCCTCAAAGGACTTTTCTCGAGCGGGAGTTTAATACGATGATGGCGTTTATTAAGGTTAAAGATACCTTCAAAGTAAGTAATGATAAGATCACGTTATTAAGAACACAGGCGAGTCTAGTGCAAACTTATGGTAATACGCTGCGTTGTTTGAATAAAATTGGATTTTTTGCATCACTGCATATTTTTCTTTAAACATAACCTGTGCATAAGGAAAAATATACGGAGATTCTTGGAGTTGTTTTAAGACTAGGAACTGTAATTGAGCGTGTAAAAGTGAGACCATATTCAGCTTTCACGCGCCAAAGGATCCTTGTCGTACAGTACTACTACATTTCGTAAAGTAGCAATATGCTCGACCCTTTGAAGAGGCAATTTGTCTCCGGACAATACATACTTGTTGTCAACTTGTTTTTAGATGTCTCGTCTTTTCGTAACAAATTCCGTGTTGTTATTAAGTTGCATTGTGAAGAAAATTGGTCCTTTGTTCGCATGGCAAAGCCCTTAGGGGTTTTATTACAAAAGGATAAGTGTTATTATCACGGGATGTATAAAAACCATTAGTCGAGTTAACTTTGTACTAATCTTCTAATATATAAAATTTACATGACACAATGTTCGTTACCGTACTGCTCCGAAACGGTTTTACCGATTTTTACCAAATATTATATGCGTATTTAGTAGGGCTGGGAATCGGCTACAATTTATTATTTATGCATCTACCAGTTGTATTTGTCCCAATACACGGGGTACAAAGGCAACTTATTGTAGCAAAACAAATGTTTTCCGGGAAAGTTAGTATTGTAAATAAATGTAAGTGTAAGTAATAAGGTGAATATTTTTGACTTTAAACTTATTGTTGACACAAACAGTAAAGAAGGAACCTACAAGATGATTGTTATTTTCACTGCGCAGATGAGGAAGACCGTGCCTCATTACCACATTTACCAATGGGGTGGGGTATACTTCGTGGGTAATAGATGGACTAACCGACAACAACATGACAGGCAAAAACAAAAACGCATCAAAGAAAAAGAATAAATGATTTAAACCGTGGCGCAGCCTCTTTTCAGCCGAGCCATTCCTTTAAAAGAAATAAATCACTTCTATCGCTTGCCATTGTAATCGTTTAAAAAAAGAAAATGATTTTATTTAGGCAACTATGATACCCCGTTTCAAAAATATTTCTTGTTAAAGAAGCTGTGTTCTTCTAGCCGTTTTCACAGCGTTTTATAAATAGATTTTTTTTTCATATTTTATGAATACTTATTGACTTTGCATGAAAAGAAGAAATAAAATAATTATTACTTTTTGGAAATAGCCGGTTTTAATATATTTTCAACGCATTGAATTTCATGTAAATTTTCCATTATAGTCCATTGGCCATTTTAATTTAATTATACTATAAACTTGGTTATTAGGAGTAACATTCTCCGATTTTCCTTTAACGAAATACGAAAATTCAATAGCAACATTGTGAATGTCAAAAACTTGAAAAGAAGTGCCTTTCTCGGCGAACAACCGTCACTTTACTAATGAGATACAGTCACGAGACGAACTAATTTATATCGTGAGCTGGTTTTTGTAGGAAACTATTAGACAGAAAAGTCTCCAATGTAAAGTTCAAGTCAGAGCTTTCGTGTTTGTCACTGTACTCCTTCAACCGATTGAAGGGTTCATTCAGTCAACAACAACGAGTGAACCAAAGTAAGTAGGTATGTACTTTCTGTTCCTTTTTTTTGCCTATGAAGAGTTTTTTTGGTTTTAACCTTGAGCCTAGTGGTCGGCGCAATCAAATTGCTTTCCATAGTATGTGGGTTTTGCTGGGCTGCGAATGGGAGTATTTATCAAAGCCTACTTTACGTAACGTTCTTACAGTGAAGGAACGCATCGTACGGAAACCTACATGTTTAAATTACTGTGAACCCAAAATGTCCAGCAGTGGACAAGTATGGGCTGATGATGATGAACCCAAAATTGCGATGGACCATCCGGTGGGTGGTTTACATACAATTGCTCTTGAGTTGCATAGCTGGGGACTCTGGTTTTTTATGTAGAGTATTTTGTATTCAAATACTGGCCAGTCACATCACACACACACAATACAAAATCCCTTCATTCTCTGTCTTTGGTTACAAGAAATTCCTATTTTGGATCAAGCCACTGATTCTTTAAGACGTTATAAATAAACTTGTATATTACTTTTGAAGAGCGAATGAATCTTAAAAATAAATTATTTTTTTACATAGCAAAATTTTTTATTATCTAAAGCCTTACTTGACCCAATTCATAATTATTTTTTACGAGCGCGACGATATCACGTGGCACTGTAACGGAGGATTCACTCATTTGCATAAGCCTCCAATAGCAGCTGACCCACAAACCTGATGATACATTTAATTTTGCGGTGGACATTAAGGCAATGCAAGTCATTCATTTTGCAACAGGAATTGGAAAAAGTCCTGGCCGGAAAACTTCAAAAAACAACAAACAATTTCCTTTTTTAAATGGTTCAATGGTTAAAGAGACTGTAACGAAATTACATCCGGCTATACAAAGCGGAAATGATCTTCAGGTGAGTTTAGTTGTGATGGATAATGCTCTATATAAACATAGTTCGAGTATAAACATCTAACCTAAAAGACATTAAGATAAATGTGTAAACTTCACGCCTGATCTCCGATTTCGAGTACATTTATACATGATCTCCGGTTTCGAGTACTTTTCACGCTATTGTCCGCCAGGACATCACCAATTTGGTCGATGTATGTATGTAAATTAAGATAATTATGGAGGAATGCGAATATGACAATAAATATTAAATATAACTACGTTTGTTAATTTATATCCTAAAAAACCACAACAAAACGGATTTCATTGTAACATAGGCTAAATTTTATCCCGATTTTTTCACGGAAACGTGATAAAATGATTGTAAAACCACTGTGGTTCATTATTTGTTACAAAAGAGGTCTGGTTGAGGAGCCAGTTGTAGGCAACGAAGCAATGGACTTTACTCGAGTAACGTTATTAAAGTTGTACGCGCGGCATACACTTTAACAACTTACAAAGTCCGAGTCCAAACAAAAAAAAGAACGGTCTGTAACAATGAAACACTACAACTGTCACGGTGTCTTGACGCTGCTTAGGCCTACTATTACTTTAAATAATTAATGAGAAAAATGTCGCGTTTACAAAATAATAATTGTTTCATTAAATATTCAGTACTAAATGCTCGCTGGACAGCAAATCAAAAGCGCTGGATACTAAAATGCAATGACAATATATTGTAATTATCCTGTATTTACATGTACATGTTATCAGTTGAATAGGTACGCAAATAAAAATCTTAGATTCTTTCCATATATATTGGACCCCACAGATACTTGCCGATATAATATCTATATATACGTATATCTGTCTGTGGTAGCGTATGAATTATATAGTGAGTGATAAGATACATTTATCTGCGTGGTCTTTGGTGCGCTTTAAGTAATCATAACACTTACCACGAGTCACCCATACCTAAGACATTGATTTTTTTCCTGGATATCTGCCACTGATCATGTCGGCTCTCTTCTTCACCTTGAATGCCGGGCTCTCTGTTATATTGTTTATCTATAGTAACTAAACGGTTAACAAGACTGTTTCATAACATCAAGATGTATCATTATCACAACGAGATTAAAAATATAAGTGTGTCATCTGGGGAGGGTAAAAGAAACAAAAAAAAAATAAACGCCAAGAAAATCTTGTTATTTACTTAAAGATGTCATAGTATGTGGTCCTTGTAACCAGAAACTCAACTTTGGGTTTTTTTTTTTATTGGGACGTTCAGTTATTTTTTTTCCGTCAAGAAGCCAGAAACACATACTCGTAATTATTATTCAGGTCGGATTAATATCGTATTATGTCTCTTTAGACTGTTATTTTTTTAAAAGATATAAATATTTCGATAATTTGATCTATTTAAAAATTTACGAGTATTATATAAAATGTTAACCAAAACTCGATTTGGCTAATTATGCTCTTGAATTGTTCGTGGAAGTCCAGAGAAGGTTCAAAAGTGTATTTCTTCCAATAAAGGAGGAAGAAATCTTCTTACAGCAAAAAAAAAGTTTGTCGGGACAGCTAGTAAAATATAAATAAGACTTATATAATATTTTGTTAGTCGATTTTATAATTACTTAAGGACTACAAATTACTGATTAATATTTATGGACGGATCGATTTGTGTGACCCAGTTTGTATAACACACCTTATCATTATCTAGTGACCGCCCTCCATTTTCATCAGTGATCAATCTAAAACTGGCAATTACTTTAAAAATAACAAGTTATTTATATCTCTTTTTAATGTACAGTAAGCGAATTACCCGTGGCGCATTAGGGGATGCCTATGTCCAGCAATAGACGTCAGTGGGCTGATGATGATGAACTAAATTACTCACTTTACTAGAGCTAACGACTATAATTACTTTGGTATCTATTAATTGTAAATGAAGAACTCGATCGATAACTAAAACCAATTATTCGTTTTTCTATCTAAAAGCAAGGAAAAGGAGGAGTATGTACGATCGACCAAGAAAGTGGTCTATCAGTTTTCAAAACATCAATAAGGTAGAGTTTTTATATTGTAACAAGTTAAAAATTAACCTAAATGTCTAATGACATTCATATGACTTTCAACTTTAGGGTGGAAGACTAGATTCATAGCCGACTGTCAAGGTGCAAATTTCGTTAAATTTTATATATGTCCCGGTAATTTATGTCTCGGTTAAAAAAATGCTCTTGTAGCTGTACCCCGATGCAGTTTGTAACGATCCGGCGGCAATTTCTAGCTAAATTATGGTATATGTGTTATTGTAATTGTTGTAAATGTGAATGTAAGTTTGTTTGTTTCGTTTTCCTCATAATCTAAGGACACGCGGCGATGTGACACGCATCGCGTCTAGCACCCCTATTAGTAATAATTTTTGACGTTTTTGAAAATGAATGAGGCTTTACTTCTATTAACATATTTTAACATTTTCCCCCGGGAACATGCCGTAGGTAACATAACAGATGACTATTGTATTTTTTTTGGACAGATAAGTAACCGCCTGTCAACGATCTGTCACGATCGAAGGCGTGTGACTAAAAAGTTTGGCACACAATTGAACCCGATCCTATCTTGTTATGCTGAATAAATATGCATATTATCACAATATAAGTGTGAAGTGACGAGAAATGTATGCACAATATTCAGCACTCCAGTCAAGAGGTCCTTGATTGACTTGAACAATGGAGTAAGCTAATATTGTAAAATTTCTTCAAAATGTTGTAGTCCTACTTTTTGCGTGATGAGGTAACAAAAAAGCGTTGATCCATATAAACACAGCGGCGTGCTACCGGAGAAGCCTATGTCCGAATTGTGACGAATATGGGCTGATCATGATATAAACTTACATACATACATACACTTCACGCCTGTTTCCCAGAGGGGTAGGCAGAGACTACAGATCTCCATTTGTTCTCTCAGACTGGTTTGGCATCCATAGAGGTGTCAGACAGGGATGCGTAGCGTCATCATGGCTGTTCAATTTTATATAAACTTTATCGTTCCTTATCAACGTTATCTATGGTATTAGCGTACTAGATAGGGCGTCCCATACAAGGGGTTGTATGGGACGCCATATGTAAGTGAGAGCATGCTCTCATTTTCGAACAAATAACTTGCAATATCAAAACGCCACGTACATATGTCACGGACCACGTACCTACTGTCCAATTTGTTCATCCATTGAACTGTCTATGTTGGTTAATGTTCTTTATAAAGGTATTTATAGTGTTTTAAAATCAATAATATGTAATAAGATCTCGAATGTTGTCGAGAAAAAAAAAACTATTTTGTTACATGGAAGGGTTTATCTATACATACATATATGTAGATCTATATTAAATCCAATATCTCTTTTAGTACTTCATTCAGCATATTGACTAAAAGGAGAACATGTCTGTTTTTATCTTTTTTTTTGGTTTTGTTTGTTATTTCCAAGTAGGTTCACTACGAAATATCACGTCTCGATATTACGTCTCTACACCACAAGGGATTATTTACATGAGTTTTTATTCGTACGTAGCTATGTAAGGAGTAATTTCCGCAAACTTCCAACAGATATTACTAAGGGAAAGTAGGTATGTTGTAGCCGGGGACGGTTTAACACGTACGTAATAAGACATCGCTCAAGGCCGTGAAAATCTCATTACAGCCACTCAAGGGGCCACTCCGCAGCATTAATGAGGACACGCGTATTTGTGGCTACTGTTACTGCGAAAGTTGTCGTTTGTGCTCCAATAAGTAAGTCATTTAAGGTTCCTATAATCCTTATAATTCTAATTTCTAACTTTTGTGAAAACCTGTGACAGAGGTAAAGGATTTTATTTATTGTATGTGTTGCTTGTCTCAATTTTATTCATATTGAGAATCACTGGGCATTCATAACCAATACCAGTATAAAATAAAGTCGCTTGCTTCTGTTTTTTTATCATTAAGGACAAGAGTTTGACCACCATCCTGTCTGATGTGCAGCAGTGTGGTCTACGATGGAGCACACTTGTTCATTAGCTACCTATTCACCGGCGACTTGAATGTTTCTACTATACTTCTATCTTACTATGATCTTTAAAACTACGAAACAGACGTTGATGCGATTTTTTTGTGGTTCTTGAAGAAGGAGGAGGAGGTTTTTTCACAAAAATATCCATAATAGAGTAGATAATTTTAAAAAATACAATAAAAATATCTCATGGGTTTTGTAGGTACCTACGACCTACATACCCCGGATATTGGAATCGAACCGGGCACAATAGAAGCAGGAAACAATTTTGTGGGATGGGTAAGATACACAGGAAGTGTGAGAGGTAAAGTGTTAGAGGGGAAGGCCTAAGTATGTTTCATTAAGACTTTTATTGTGTTGGCTTTTCAATTCAAAGTGTACTTTGGGTAGAAAATTACTAACACAATTAATAACACTGGGTTTTAATAACTCTGGACTCATTTTCAGTCTATTATAAATGACACAGCATTAATGCCATGTAACTGCTAAAATCTGACGCCCGTATTCTGAAATAATAATCAAGAATCAAGTGTCGCAAAGTTTGTTTCTTTCACACAAACACGAATAGAGTGTGACAAAAGTTATTCGAAGACAGACCTCTGGTTGAAGGGACTTTCAGAATTCGGGAGTTTGGTTTTGAAAACGGGGCTACGTATTTTCATTTGCATTTTCGACTGTGTAGCCTTTTCCGATGGTATTTAACAATGTTCGGCCTGCAACCGTATCCCTCGTTCGACAGGGATTTCGTTGCAGCTACCGAAATTTCCAACAATTCGTCCAAATGGAAAGTGTTTCGTGGCGTGTTAGGATGTTTTTTTTAGTTTCCAATTGCATTTCGATGGGAGAAAATCCATTGAGTTTCATTTGTGTTTTTTCCTTTGACTTTCCGAATTACGCCACGAATCATCGTTGTGAGCTGTAAATGTTTCATATATTATCTATATTATACGTTACTATATTATATGTTTGGTGTGGAATGTAAAATAAATGGTACTGGATGTATTATTTTTCTCTACTGTTGGACATAGTCCAAGGCGCACCAACAAAATCGGTGTAATGCCTTCTTCAGTCAACGTAGGCCCGTTTAACCGATCGTTTAAGCTCTGAGATTCAGTTTCTCCTTCGGATTTCCTTCGATCGCGCAGAGAAACTACGATCATAGCCCGTGCTATAGCTTGCTGGCTGATCTTAAGCTTTCTTATGAAGCCCCTGATTGTAAATCCTTTTTTAAGGAAACGCGCCTGACATGATATTAAATGTTTAAAACGGGTATTATAGCACGAAGATTAACCAAAGATAAGCATTCAGCTTACCTTCGTAGCCCGACGTTTCGACACAGTTACATGTGTCGTTGTCGTCAGGCTCGCGCTGAATGCTTATCTTTGGTTAATCTTCGCGCTACAATACCCATGATTGTATGTGGCCAGGCCTTAGGTACTAAGTCATCTCTGGCAATACACACTTATTCATCATCATCTTCAGCCACATGACGACCACTGCTGGACGTGGGCCTCCCCCAACACACACTTTTTTTTATCACCTTCAGGCACAGCCGGTATTTTGGACAATAACATATTACGCATTTTCCCGAATGATGCCGTCGTGAGTTGGATTCAGCGAGACATCTTAAAAAACGCGACATTTCATTATTAATTTACTTTATCTAGGTATATGGATAAGTAAGTACCTAGACTTCAGATACGCATCATCTCTAATAAACAAGGAGTAGCTACTTTTACCTTTAGCTTTTATTCAATGAATGTCTCGTAAAAGGTTCACTAAATTAGGCTGGTGAATTCAATTTGTACAGCAAGGCGCTCGATGGAAAATCAGCCAAAGTCGAAACTTGGTAGGCACTTAGGGTGGATTTCAGCGTCGTCACATACCTATTATACATATAATATTTACCCGATGGAAGAAGATAGTTGATAGAAGGTATCTGTTATATGTTAGTAATAGTCTCATTCTCTTTCATATAATAATATTGCTATTCCTATGATTGTCCTTCATTCAATTACAAGTATAGTACTTTATCTATTCATTTATTCATAGGCTTGGTCATTATATGCTGGTACGGGTAGGTATATATCTGTATTCTTCTAGTTATCAAGAGATTATTTTTGGTTATAAATCAATAAATGTATGCACAATTAGTTCATCTAAGCGTATGATACCTAGCTAAAAATACCTTGTAACGATATATTCATCATAATATTTTTAATGGATTTCTTCCCCTCTTGAGCCTATAGCAGTAAGATGATAAGTTTTTTTTAATTATGATAACAGATGACAATCGTTTTTTTCTTATTAATTTAGTCCGTCCGTAGTCAATTAAACCCAATCCAGTCTTTTTATGACGAATAAATATGCATATTATCACAATACAAGTAGATGAGTGACGAGAAATGTATGCACAAAGTACAGCACTCCAGGCAAAAGGTCCTTGTTGGACTTGAAACCTCCTTTTTGAAGTCGTTTAAAAATGAGGAGTGTTTTTAAAATATAAATTTGTCAAAGATAGTTGAAAACGAAAGAGATGCAACCACTTTATTCTATGATACTGAACAAGTGTGCTCCATCGTAGACCACATCGCTGCTTAACATCAGGCAGGATGGTGGTCAAACGCTTGTTCATAGTGATTAAAAATAAAAATGATCGTTCGTCTTCAGTCTCGCTCTTTTGCTGATTTTCTTTTTAAATAAACTCTTTATTAAATGTAAATGTCAACTCAGGATTCGTTTTCTGCAAACGGAAGTTGAAACAGATTTTTTTTAAAACCAAATAAATGAAGGGGTTCATTTGCATGAATGCGATGCAGAATAAACCGAGTTTTTTCACGAGCAACTCACATCAAGTGGCTACTTCATGACACGCAAGCTTCACGGTAAACGTCGCTAGTTTACAGAGCTTGAGCAAGAAAAAAAGAAAGAAGCCGCAGAGCTTTCCAAAAGCACGTAAAGTCCAAAGTGTACTTCCAACCCGACCAGGTGGAACAAATACGTCTGCAACTTCTTAACTGAGGGACTCGAAACTTGCTTTTCTTTTAGGTCTAACGGAATATTCTCTCCTACTACAAGTAATTCGTTATTTTGGTCGTTATGTTGGATTCAACGTTAGTAAATAAGTAAACAAAACGTGTTAATATTCATATATTGAAATTTTACCAATAATCGTTAATAAGGAAAAACGTTTTATCACTCAAGTATGTTTGCACGTTTATAATAATTTAAACATCTGTGCGGGTTTCGTACTCTGTACAGTACAAGTATACAAGTATTTGTTAAGAAATATCTCCATATTATTTCAGTACCCTCCTACTATTGTATATTCACATTCTGGCAAATACTTGAATTTATATATTATTATTATCAATGTTCTTCTTGTACATAAGTACAGAGGAATCTCGTATAAAATCATAATAATATGTGGAGAATGTAGAATTTACTTAAGTCTACCTATTTATTTCTTTTTCTACCCTGAAATTAGAGTACACACAATATTATATGCTGCTTTGTAATATTTAATTACTAATTGACTCAAATGACTGAAAAAAACTGTGCTAAACTGTTGGTCCATTCAAAATAATGATCAATTCTATAACAAATTATATTCAATAGACATGCATCATAAAAAACTACTGTTTATCACGGTTCGTGAGATACAGACTGGTAACAGATGGACAGACAGATATATGAACGAACGCGTCGCAGATTTTTTGTGTTTACCCTTTGGATACGGAACTCTAAAAGTCGCAGGACATTTAGGGTTTCATTAAAAAGTCCGACAGGAAAAAAATAAGCATAGGTCTATAGGTTAAAAGTGGTTTCAAATAACATGACGACTGCACGAATCTCCTCGACAATCATTGAAAACGCTTTTTTTTTGGTCGGTTGTTTCACTATTATTACACTGACAAAAAAAAACTACGTTGTGCCTCATATCATGCCGAATTTCCCACTGGAATAAGATACATATGAGCAAAATCTTGTGCAAAGAGGAAAAATGAGAAAGGAAGCTTCCCCTGTGTGCGTTGTGTAAAAGTAAAGTATTCGATCAAGA
>SJJU01018476.1:0-12105 GCA_012932125.1 Conopomorpha cramerella
ATCCGGGTCTATCTGGTACTCGGCTTATCCGGCCGTTAAATCAGTCAGGATTTTCACAATCCGGCCGGATGTCATCTAATAACTGGATATCCGGCCGGATTTCCCCCGATGTCCGGATTTCCGACGTACTGGTGGCCAATGACCGGATATCCGACACACTGCCGCCCAATAAACGGATATCCGGCCCGGTGCGCCAGAGTTCATAATTTAAAGACCCACATCAAAAAGCTTCCATAAAACTTCCTTATAAAAGTAGCAACGTTTCGCGAAAGAGTGATATCTCGAAATGACAAGACAAGACATTTATTTTCTCTGACAAGCACAAATTACATACACATAAAAATTAAACAATATGAAAAAATAAAATACACAATCACAAATGAATAGCCACGGTCTGGCTGTGTTTGTCAGCGAAGAGGAAACTCCGGCTCAGCATCAAGTCTCAGTTACTCGTGACGCTGGTCTTCCGCCGGCACTCAGTGAGAGGGGCGATATACACCATAATTATAATAATGCTAGTGGACTCGACAGACGTTGTCCTGTCTTAACTATTAATATTAAATTTTGTATAACTTCCAGGGTGGCCTGTGCTCAGCAGTGGATGTAATTTTTTTTCTTTCATAAGAACCTTCTCCTATCATTAATAAGCACAACAAAAGAAAAATTTGCGAAATCTGTCCACCCGTTCCAGAGTTATACCATGACAACGAAAAGTGGCATTGATTTTAATATATAAGATAGATAATATAATAATAATATAATAATAAAATAAAACAGTTAGACCTACACATACAATAAATGGACCATACATAAATTATAATTATACTAGTGGACTCGACAGACGTTGTCCTGTCTTAACTATTAATATGAACATCTAGGGTGGCCTGTGCCCAGCAGTGGATGTCATTTTTTCTTTCATAAGAACCTTCTGCTGTCATTAATAATCACAACAAAGAAAGAATTAGCGAAATCGGTCCACCCGTTCCGGAGTTATGACATGACAACGAAAAGTGGCTTGATTTTTATATACCTCTAATATATACATTACTTAAAAACATTAATTAAGTAATTAATTTAATAGTAATAAAACAATAAATAATTGTATAAATGCGCAATCAAGCGACCAAGTCAACGCCAATCCTGTTTTTTTAAAAGAACTGAAGCAAAATATTTACTCTCACTTTGGATAAATACTCGAGTAAATACGAGTATTTATGGATATTTATCCTCCAGCGGATAAATACTCGGATAGAAACCCATCTCTAGTCGTTAACTCAAGGTAGCGCTCCTACTTTTTTGTCTATACATTACGCTTTCTACAGCTGTTATAAACTCGTCACTTGTATTGTATAAGCAATCTCAAATTCTAAGGATATTCATTTTTCATTCATTTTAAAAGAGGACATTCATTTCAAATATACACAATGTGTCACTTTTGTAAGTAAAGCGATTACAGTGATTACGCTACCTCATCTTAAACACAAGATTGATTCCCGGAGATCGATATCTTGTTTTTTCCAATTATGTCTTATCTTTATTTGTCAAACGTGTACGGCCTTATTTAACAAAGATTATATCGTTTCTAACAATATGCTACTATTTATTCAAGAAAAGCGTTAGGTACCGGTTACCGCCTACTCTGTTTGAATATTACGCAGGTAGACAGACTACCTACATCTTTGTGTACATATGTACAAAACAGACAAAAAACTCATTATTTTACCAGGGAAACGTGCTACTTGATTTGGTTGTACAACAATTTCAAGTAAACGGAAAAGTACCTACACACCTTTATGTACAAAACATGAAAAATATGTCAGACATCAAACAGGCACCCTTAGAAGGTTCATCGCTCCTAGAATTTCATAGAATCCTAAAAAAAACTTTTTTTTTAATTTAGACAACATGCTAAGGTACAGCTTCAAAATATGATTTATATAAAAATTAACTCGGGTAGGCCGTCTGTCTTTATTACTTGCATAAATTAATGTAGATCTTATTAAAAAAAGTTGTGGCGAATTCCTAAACCTCTTTGTAAATTTCCATGAATCTATTCCATTCCACATATAAATTTGTACTTATCTTCATGACTACCATTATTGTAAAAAATCGACACTCATCTGACATTCTTCTTTACTATCGGTTCTTTGTATGTGTGCTGTCCATTCTTTTCTGATTTTATTTAAAGTCTGTAAATAATTTATATGTGAACATGTGATTTGTAACAACTATAGTACGGCGAAACGTGGTCTTATTTAATCAAACAGATGAATGAATAATCCCTATTGATCGAATGAAGGTTAAATATGAACGTTGCGCCACAAATATTTTTAATCAGAGTTTTCCCGGAAGTAATGGGGTTTTAATTTATTGTACTGAATGCAAAATGTGCTCAAACAGAAGTAATAAATCATACACTAGAATGGATTTTAATGCAATGAATGGAATTCAGTATGTACCTACAAAATGAAATAGGTATAAATAAGAATGAGTTAATAGAAGTTACATAATATTCATCTTCACTTCGCCATTTCAACTTAAAATTGTGCGTTTTGTACGTAATGACTGAATTTAATTTTCAGCATTTTTTAAACATTTCTGCGGCTTCCATACGGTAGCTACAAAAACCTTGTATATGCCACCGGATAATTATAAACCCTCACGGCCCCTTACCAAGAGCTTCCAGTTTACAGTTTGTAGAAAAAGTTAAAAAACTATAAATCCCTCAAACAGGATGCTCGTATGAATACTCATTCGCAAACTGCTTATATACGGAATTGTGCAAAGGGCTGTTATTACATCATACAGGTTCTGTCACAGATTTTTGGTCAGGTCAGGTTCAGTCTGTATGTAGGAATATTGACAATACGATATACAGAAAGAGAGGAAATAACCAGAATGCTTAGAATGCAGGTGTAGAATAGTCTTGAAATATCATCTCTTTCTATGACCTGCCTGCCTGTGTCAGAGCAAGAATATACAGGTTGGAAAAAAGTTATGGGCCCTGGAGGGGAACTGCTTTAAATCCTTTAGTTAGCTCATTTTACTGAAAGGAAACATTCCTTTATTTTTAAAAAGAAACAAAACTGCATTAAACCATTTTAAAATTTTGCTGGTATCAACCGGGAATCGGAAAAGATTTAAAGCAGTTCCCCTCCAGGGCCCATAACTTTTTTTTCCACCCTGTATATAGAGCTGCTCGAGATAAAATCCGCCACAACTAGTGTGCTAGTCTGGTTAGTACGGCGACGCGGAGATAGAAGCGTGCCCCTTCACTGTTAGCACGGGATCTTTTCTAGTTGACTCGAGCGACTGTATAGGTATTACTCGTCGAGTTTATTCGTAACAAATCTACACACATCAAAAGTGTCTAGGGATCAAGTACATTTTAGAAGATTGCAATCAAAAACATACTTTGCAAAAACTGAATTCATTCATAATTTATTTTAAATGTGGTGATAAGTCATTGATACAGGCATGGGGAATTAGGTAGGTGACCAATCCAGAAGATTAGATTTGATTTAAATAAATTAGTTTTTTTTTAAAACTAAAAATGTTCTTGATCCCTAGACACTTTTAATGTGTGTACATACAAAATACAAATCTTTCCTCTTTGCAAAATTATAAATAAATATAGATAATAGACACATCGGTAAAGCAAGAAAAGTTTCACGAAGAAAGGTCATAGCGGGTCGAGACAGACAGACAAATGTATACGTTTGTCTGAGGAAGATCCTTTTAAAAATACCAATTCCCCCAAGTTTTTTTTCTTTTCTAAGACGATCCCAGAAGCGTTAGTTTGATGAAGATTAGTCAAAGCAAGATTATTTGGAGGAACATTTGAGAAGACTGTTACCAAGCAACAAAAAAAGCTTAAGCTTATTCCTGGAATTTGAAGAACATTTTGGCCAATAGAAAAATGTTTTATTTTCTGGCGAAACTAACTAAAATCAGGTATGAACATTTTACTGAGACAAAACTCGTAAGTTGAGCATTGTGTGTGAACCCAAGAAAAAATTTGAGGATGTTGAAAGGACATAATCAAATAACCATAGGATTTTTGTGGTACGAACCGCCAGATTGTGGCATGACTGACTGAAGTCGGTGTCTCTGTTTCCTACGCACTGAACACGTTGTCACTTAAACATATATTACAGGACTGGTTATTTCGTATTTATCCTAAAATATACGAGAAGAGAGACACTGAGAAGTTGAGTTGAGTTTGACTTTTCTGATTATTATAGTTTATAGTTTTACACGAACTAGTGTTTTTATTTTTATCATATCGTTTAAGATGAAAAAATGATTTTAATTTTTTTTCATGGCATACCGATCTTGTAAATCATCATCATCATCAGCCACATAACGTCCACTGCTGGACGAGGGCCTCCCCCAATGAGATCCGTCATTTGGGGTGAAATGCCAGTAATCGCCACGCTTGGCAGACGGGTTGGCGAAGCTGATCCTGTAAAAAAAAATCAGAATTCTGAAAGTACGGACTACACTGTAAAAATGTATGCGTGGTCGTACATAAAAAACGTATATAATTAACTTTTAAATACTTATGAATCCTGTGACATTTCGTGTTTCAGTATTTACTTGTTTCACATATAGGTATTTTTCTTTGATTGATTACACTTCGTACAAACAAACCAATCAGCTGATTAGCACAGTGTATGAAGCTGTTTTTTTTTTGTTCATTTTGGAAGGTTCCTTAGGGAAGTTCTTTAGTATCATGGGCTGAGTGACTATGTCGAATTCCGTCAACGTTTCGAATTTAACGTTGTATTAGTGAAAACTCTTCGGCATTTAATTTTCAACGAAATCTTCTCCAAGGCAATTATGCTATTGTAATATAAAGATGAAATAAAAATAATACAAATACAAACATATAGGTATTTTGCTACTACGGAAATAATTGTTCCACGGAGCCGAGTGTAGCTAGCAACAACAATGACAAGGTCAGCTTTTTTCAGAGACGAGTGTTGAGTGCCTGGTTATGGACCGTCAATGTACAGTCGGCTAAGAAAGTGGTCTATCTTTTTTACGACATTTCCTGTGTCATTAAAACCGCTAAGAAGAGCCGTCGCCGCGCCGCGACCCGTAACGGTTGTGGCACCGCTCCGCCCGACTCCAAGCTAAAGCTGGCGGTACCGACAACGTTGCTTTACGTCTCTCGCCTGAGTTTCCAAACAAAGGACATATGTGCATGTGCATGTGCAGCAATACGTCAAGACGAGGACCTCATGGAATGTGAGGGTCGTAGGATTGAGCTCGCGTCATTACGATTTTAAATCGTTTGTGGTGCAAGTTCCAATAAAGGATCTGATGACCTTGACAAACATCTCCCTCTGGCCAAGGGGTGTAGTTGACGCTTCCGGGGAAGATTGGATATTATGTAAGAAAATACACAACGGCAGAAGGGTAGTTTTTAAGAATAATGTTGTTTATGTATAGTCACTATTTTTAATAGCTGTACACCTGAACTGGGCAGTACCTGAGATACAGGCACTGCCTAGTGCAGGTATCGTATGAATTTTAATTTTGTATAACATACTTACCTAATCTATGACCAATGTACTGTATTTATATATTGTATGTATAACTTTATGGAAAATAAACGCATTCATTCATTCATTCATTGTATTTTGTTTTATGGCCTGATACCTGTACAGGTATCTGTAGTTGCCCGAAATAAAGAACTTTTACTAGTATTATTATAATATAATACATGACGCTCATTTGCTACAACAACGTGATATTTCAGAATATTTTGTTATTGTGAAAAGAATCCTTAGTAATAGTAATAAAATTCTTATTTAAACAATGACATTTCGCGCTGTCTGTATGTAGCAAATGAGCAATTAAGCATATTAATAAAGAAAAAGAAACAAATTTGAACCAGTAAAATATTAAGAATTTTGCGGTATTCTCATCGATGCTAAAACCAAATTTAAATAGGACCACACTAGAAGCACTACCTTTCGTATGAAAAGGACTCATCAAAATCACCGTCGTTCACCCAGTGGAAAGTATGATGCAACGATTTGTTTATCTGACATTTTTCCATTTTTTTTATTTGCTAATTTTATTGAGAACCTCTTTATCTGAATTTAGTAAAAAAAATCACTGTTAGTGTACTGTACAGTAGGCAAAACTTTTTACTTAACACACACGCAAAATGGGTCAGATAATAGCTTTGATAGGTACGACGGTCGGTCAAGTCCCATTCATATGAATCAAGGTTTTTTTTGTCCTTACTCACTATAAGGGTTTAGACAGAGAAATAACATTTTCAGCAAACATCTACTGTTCTTGTAAACCCTACTGATTCCATTTAAGCCTGCAAAGCTTTACCTTAACGATGTTTTACTTACAGAGGAACACTGTCATAAAAAATACTTAAACCACTTTTTGGCCGACTGTACAACCGACACAGCGTGAAATGACAAAGTGTCACTTGTGTAAAGTGAAAATTATTAAGTCACGACATTGTTGTCACAAGTTTTGTTGACATGTCCGTGCCCGCCAGTAGGTACCTAAACATATCGGAAATTACGACCTAGACCGAATACCTCTAAGTGAGTACCAATAAAAACTAACATTTATGTGAATCTACGAAGGGAGAAAAATATCATAACACAATATTATAAATTCGAAAGTAACCCTGTCTGTCCGCCCTCACGCCATAGCTACTGAACCGATTTCAGAAATTTGGTTTATAGATAGGTTAGAGCCTGAGAAAGGACTATTACTGAGGGGGCTACTTATAATCCCTATCCTGTGGGACGCGTCACTAAATAGAGGGTGTTATAGTTTGTATTAAATACTGGAAGTACGCGAATGAAATCCCAAGGCGGCCACTAGTAATATTATAAAGTTTGGATCACTTTTTCACGCATAAAGGACTAAAAGGAGTTCAATGAAACTTTACAGTAATATAACTTTAATGTATCCCGAAATTCTCACGGGAACGGAATAACCTGCGGGTAATATCAACAGGATATGAGGTGAGGTTGTAATATGTGTATTTCAACATGTATTATGTTTTTGCGTACAATTACACATTAAACCATCTAACTTCTAACGCACTGGTTTTTTTCCGCACGATTGGTTTTGAAGTTACACGTGTAAAGGCAAAAATACATTTAATTGATACTTATCAGTGATGATTAAATTTCATGGTTTACTTTGACCTGGGTACTTGAACCTATTACGAGAGTGATCAATCAGAAGCCGGTATAAATGAAAGCCCACTTTATCAAAACTTTGCACGATAAGCTCTCTCAAATACATCAAAGCAAAAAAACGAGTTTTCTTCGAAATGTGTTTCTTTTTTTATTATTTTACTTCTAGCCCTTCTCTGAAATTGTTTTATGCTCACTTTTCTATTTTAAGCCTTTGGTTTATAACGAGGAGGTTTTCCTAGCGGCCATGTTCTTTACTTACCTTTTCATTTATTTGTGTTCAACAAGTGGAAATCAACTTGTATGTGAAACGTTTTGTCATGTTTTAACTTGGTGGAAGGTACTTTTGCGTAGGTAGGACTTTGTCCGTCTACCAACCTAGCTTTCGACTCTAGTGTTGCCGCTCGATAGTCGACAATCGATAGCCTATTGAGAGTTCGTGCAAAAGCAACAGTATCGATAATTTCTCATATGTTATCGATAAATTCTATAACAACCAATTCTATCGAGACCATCGATAGTGTTGTACAGTATAGTGTAGTAAGCCATAATTCAAACATTAATGCGCTATGGGCATTTTTATTTTACAAATCTTATTTTATGGTGTTAACCACACCTTAGAAATCGTGAATCAAACGAAACACGTGGATAGATAATATGTTTATTATGAATCAAAAATCAGTCTACAGCATAATCACAACTTCAACAATAATTAAGTTATAGATAAGGATAATCGGAACGAAAAATCCTACGCTACTTGAATGAAAAAAAATGAGGTACGTTATGGAATAGGATAACTTACCAACGTAAGTAAATATAGGAATAATAAACCATTTTCTTAGCTTCTGTATGAAGATTGAATCATGAGATGTTCGTTAATTTGTCAATTGAGCGATATGAGCGAGTTGATCTACTGTAAGGAATTCGGATTACAGATAAGCTGCCCTAACAGTTACGTCTGTGATACGCTCTGGCGAATTTTAGGCATTTACTTCACAAGCTCTGATCTCAACCTACACCGCTTTGAGACTTTAGTGTGTATTTATAACTGCGGGAATATTGTCATTTGGAATCAGAATTATGATGGGTCAACTTAATGTCCCTTGATTTATTTGCCTTTAGCTGGTTTTCCTTCATGCGTAGCAACTATTTCTATGGCCTCTATTTATTCATAATTTTGTCAATATCAAAAAAATATGTGCCGGGGAGCTCATGACCACATCACAAGCAACTGTGTCGAAACGTCGAGCAAACAACGAAGGTGTTTTGGTTAATTTTGCGCCGTAATACCCGGTTTAAATTATTACTATAATTACAGTGTGCGTTTCTAAAAAAAATATGTTATTATCTTAATTTCAGATTCAATACTCAATAAATTGAATTGAATTGAATTGAATATCTTTATTGCAATACCATAACCAGATTGCGTCATTAATAACTCAATATTGTTCACCGGGTATATTTTGTCTAAGTCTGAACAGATATACACAATTGCTATCTGTATTATTATATATATACGAACCTTAGGAATTATGAACGTGTGGCGTATTATGTGTGGAAAATGACTATAGAAAAAAGAACCGACTTCGACCAGCAAAATTGGATAGATTTGGGTTTTCTCGGGGATGAGACCATACGCTTCCCGTATCAGCTTTCAAATTAAAAACCAAACCCGTACACTTACTCACCCACTTTGTAAAAACAATACCGACGAATTGAGAACCTACACCATTTTTCTGTATACGGTTAATTATTCGCGAATCCAAAAAGCTCTGAATGAATAATTTACATAGGAAAAATATACTTCAGAAGACGTCCAAATCTTCTGAACAATTACATATGTAAGGGCGCTCAGCATCAGTATCTACTTGATGTTCCTTACATAATACATAACCTCGCGACCAAAATCTCCAGGGAGATGGACAGAATATTTGAAAACATAATGTCTTCTGGACCCTATAGTTAATATAGCCTAAGGTTCAATTTACATTGCGGCCGAACGGTAAAAGGAATGTAATTGTACAAAGGATAATATACTTTATAACGCACAAAGTATATAGGAGACAAAAAAAGTTCGCGTGTCTTCCAAGAAACGCTAGCCCATTCTAGAGAATTGCCATGGTAACAAAGTTCCGCCGTAGTGTAAATTGCGCCTAAATGGACAAATTATAAGGGGCCAGTCCATCGCCCTTTAACCGCTTTAATACAAAACCCACGTACACATACAGTATGAATCGGAAATAGCCTTTTAATTCTAATCTTTCAGCAGCTTTGAGCCCATTTCAACATTAGTCAATGCTCCGAGTCGAAAAAAATCGACCTTTTCATATAAAAAGTACAATCAACTTAAGTTTTGTATGGGGAGACCTACGATCTCTATGGTATTAGCATACTAAATATGGCGCTCCATACAAGAAGTTGGTTACTACTTAAGTGAGAGCATGCTCTCATCTTCCATCAGTTGACTTGCAATATCAAGATGCCGTGTGGTGACAGTGAATAGAATACATGTGTCACACCATCCCCAGGCAACTTTTCCCGTCGTGGGAGTTGCAAGAGGCGACCGAGGGCACTCACCAGAGGACGGGCAGCAGCCCTCTCTGTGAGCTAAACCACAACACCACTGCACACTCCATAGAAAAATCTCAATGAGCTGATCTAGTTTGTATGGGGTTATCGAATTTGTCGACATTGAAACCAACTGAAACGGATTCAATATGGTTTACAGAAAGTAGACTTCATTCACAAAAAGCAAAATCAGCTGATCGAGTTTGTATGGGATGACCAATATTTTTTTTCATTCCGGGGAATTCACACCTACTGATATGGACCCAGTAGGGTACAGAAGGAGTAGTCATCAGCTTAAATAGGTATTTCCAATTCATCCTGTATACAAGACCAGCGATTTTGAATTAATCTATCCTCGTGTATCTATCATCATTAGAATTCAAAGTCAATAGAACCGAAACTACCCTCCGACTGTGAATAGGGTAAAGCTAGTTTTGACAACGTACGGAGCGTGCGCAGAAATTTCATGATGTTCAACTTAAAATGAACTTTATCTAAATGCAATTTAGTTCATATTGACTTGCACCAAAGCCGGATCCACGATATACGGCGTCATGGTATATCATTATAAACTTTATGAACTTTGGACACATATTAATTTTCCGAAACCATTTGCCAGGAAATTCTGGAATGTGGCAAACATCACAAAATGGAATAAACAATCATAGTGACATGTATATGCACTGAATGTGCAAACGGAGTGTAGAACGCCCTCAAGAGAACGCCTCAGTTTTGCGCAAAATGGCTAGATGGGAGAAGCCGCAGAGTGCAATTGGAGAAGCTTATGTCCAGCAGTCGACAAATATGGACTGATGATGATGCACAGTCGCGGACAAACAGAGCGTTACACTTCCGGTTTTTTATATGACTCGGCTATCAATAATTTGATGTTTAGAAAAATAATGAACCCATTTTTTATCCGTCTGTCTGGTCTCTCTGGTGGCTCAAATTAATATCCAATCTCAGGTCTAACTGTCCCTTAGAGCTTTGAAAAATCGAACTTATAGACCAACAACATCCATCATCACTTAGTATTAGGTAGTTAGTAGTTAGTACTCACTCGTTCAGATCAAGTCAGAACACTAATATCAAATTGCTACAATTGCATATTTAAATTAGATATAATATCATGTAGCTAATTTAAATATCGTATCCTGCTGGACGAGGACCTATCCCAATGATTTCCATGATCAATTGGGGGAAAATGTAAAAAATCGCCACACTTGGCAGGCGGGTTGGCGACCGCAGTGGTGTTGTGGTTCATTCACAGAGATAGCTGCTGCCCGTACTCTGGAGAGATCCCTTAGTCGACTCTAACGGCCCCGAGACGGGAGAAAGTTTGGGCTGCGGTTGTGACGTAAGTTAACATGGAGAAAATAGCCCTATCCAATAATTGCGACTTTTTAAAAAGACAGGCGTTTTTCCGCCAATCTTTGACTCTCGCACGCGAATCAAAACCTAGATTATTAATGCTAAACTCGGTAGGTAAACACGGTAACTTGGTAGGTAGGTATCATTAGATAGTAATAAACATATATTATTATTATGAACATAGATAAACTGCTAAACTGTGTGAATTAATGGCATATAATGGAGAAATATAATGGCTCTGCTACCAATTATTTCATGTATAAACTGTCAAACACTGAAAATAATCCAGCCAATTAAAAAAGGTCGAAAGTTTTACGCTCCGGCAGTCCTCGACTATACGTTACACGTAGCACGGGACACTGTTGGTTCGTACACGGAAATTAGCATGAGTGAGACCCATTCGAGCTTGTGTAATGTGTACTTACTCTTTGTGGTAAATAAAAACAGCTGTTAATCTTTGTTCCGAAAGTCTTGATTCTGAACCCTAGAAGATTAAAATGTTTTTGCAGAGATATACAGAGTGTAAAAGGACCCCGAGCAATGGTCTTAGAAAAGTTGTTGGTCTCGTCAATATGAACAACATTTACTACGGCTACAATGCAGAAAAACGCAAAAAATAATAATTTCATCTCCATACAAAATAGACAATTTTTTTCCTCGGGAGATGACATTTTGTATGGGGCTTGATTTTCTTGCTTTCATTTTCCCGCAATGTCGTCATAGAAAAAGTTGATCATATTGATGAGCCCAACAACATTTCTAAGACAATTAATTGCTCGGAGTCCTTTTACACTCAATACAAACTTACCTTAGCGTAACCTAGGTATCTATACTAATATTATAAAGCTGAAGAGTTTGTTTTAACGCGCTAATCTCAGGAACTACTGGTTCGAATTGAAAAAATATTTTTGTGTTTTATCGACCATTTACCGAGGTAGGCCTTAAGCTATATAACATCACACTGCAACTGAAATAATGG
>SJJU01018479.1:0-14735 GCA_012932125.1 Conopomorpha cramerella
CCGACAAGTAGTATGCTACTGTTCCCAAATAGTGACCTGGAAATAAAATGGATATAATTATTTATCGAAGATGCTAATTTTTATAACCTTGTACCTATAAATTGTTTTAGCAATAGGTCCACCAAATGTTATCCAGTCTATAGTAGACGATGAGGCCAATATATAGGTTGCAAACCCATACGTCCGCAGGTATATTATGAGTTGAAACCATTAAAATAACCAAAAAATATTTTATCTTCTCTTTGTACTGGGCTTGAACTCTTTATTATAATTGAATTATTATTTACAGTGTAAATATAACTAATTACCACAATAATTAAATAATGTTTCTAACTATTAATAAAATTATACAATTGTCTAGTAGACTCTAGTTTCCTTTGTTTAGCGATGCAAAATATCATTAATTAGATAGTACTTTGCGTACAATTTGCATAGCTTTTGTTACATAAATTATAACATGCCATTAAAAATTAAGCTCTTACCAAGCTCTCGTCCGATTTCTGCACCTCTATGGTATCCCAAATGAAAACCTTCAGGATTTCCTTTGCTTTGGCCAACTTTGAAACCTTCTTGGTAGCTCCTTTCGTGCTCCTTTTCCTCGCTGAGGAATATGTCCTCTAGGACATCGTTAAAATCCACATTGGCCATTGAAACTATCTTTTCACATCATTATTTTATTGCTGCATATTACAGATTGTTTACAACAACAACGCTGTAAACATAACCTAAAAATATGACTTGACAGTATTGACACTTTCACGTCAATCATTGTGTCAATCACCAACAATATATTCGATTTCGTTCAGAAATGTTTGGTTAACTATTATAGTATTCGTTCAATACTTTATAGCAGAAAATGAAAGTATAAACTGTTGTACTTATTCGTATATCTCATAAATGTACACAAATAGGAATATAATAGGTTTGCGGCTTGTAATATATTAAGTATGAATATTTTAGAGAGAGATGCGGGTGTTTAAAAAAATATTAGAGTTCTGTTGTCCTCGTTAAGGGGACACTCGTTAAAGCACTCGACAATTATTTCGCATTTATAATTTGTTGTATGTCTAAATACTATTAAACCTCTCACGACTGGTAAAAACACTTTGTGAGCAAATGCTTACCAAATACTTCTTCCTCTGGTTTGGATTTAAAAGGCCTGAGAATGTAGGTAATATTTTTTCGTTCATGATGTAGAAGCTCAAACATAATATGATTATGTTCTAATGAGAATGAGGAATTTTCCTTATAAAAAATCCCACTAAACAAAACATCGATTCCGAAGATGAACGTCCATAAAATAAAGTAGTTGATAATAAAAAAAAAATACACTTCACGCCTTTAATCCCAAAGAGGGGTAGGCAGAGGCACTTGCTAAAGCAACTACCCACGGTTCACCAAGCGTATTTAACCCAACGTGACAGGGGGTGAGCCCATAGTTACATGTCTTTAATTTCCCACTATCTTTGACAGATTATTTTTTTTTAGAAAACTCTACATTAATACTTTCTCCATACAGGTACGCCGTGAAGCCGGCACGGCTCTGTACCGGTTGTGCTCGGGCGACGTGGCTGCGCTTGCGCCTACCTTGCAGCTGTTGCTGCAGCATCTACCCCGCGCTGCTGACATGCCGCATCATCACCATCATCACGAAGTATGCACAGCTAAATATTTTAATGAAAGAAAAATAAAACTGGACATAGACGACTATGTAAACTTATTATATCTTACTAATATTATAAATGGGAAAGTGAGTTTGTTTGTTCCGCTTTCACGCCGTAACTACTGAACCGATTGCTTTGAAATTTTGCAGACTCGGTGTACATTTTGTAGGTTTTTCTACTTACTATTGGTTGACAATCAAGTCAAGTCAGTTAAAGTCAGTCCGCGTTTGACTTTGACTGCTTATCTTTGAAAATATTAACAACGTAGTACCTATTTTTTATAAAAGCTGGAAGTGCTTCGCTTTGACATTCGTCGGCTTTTAAATTTGTCGTCATAATACTACCGTACTATAACTTCCCCAGTTTCTTCCCAAAATAACTTAAGAAAGTAACTTAATTCTAATGAATTTCTTTTTTAACGCAGCAACCGGGGTTCTCTCATCATCACCACGCGGAGGAAGGCAAGGAGCCCTACGGACCGGCGTGTAGGGACTACTTCTGGCTTGTATGTCGCCTAATTGATGGACTCCCAGAGGATTTCTTCAAAGGTATGAGTATATTTTTAATTGCCATACGAGTATGAGTATGGGTACCAGCGGCGAAGCTACCTTATAAGCCGATACCCATCGGCTTACCTTCCGAATTTCAGAGATACACTACCTACTACCTATTATTAATCAAAGTAACTAGGTAAGCCTACCTACTTACCGAAATTTATCCATACCTCATATTTTTTTTACTGGGATAACTTTATAACGTAAAAAAACTACCATCTACATTATAAAACGAGTGTTGTGAAACATAGGTACTTAACTACTGCAAAGTATATACTTACCTACGTATGTAGGTACTAGTGTCGAAGCTAGGGGGTAAGCCGGTAGTACAAGACAAGCCTATGCCAGGCACATTAACTAATATTTTCAAGGAAATTAAGTAGCGTAGGGACTTATTATAGCTCAAATAAGTAGACAAATAAAAAAAATCTAAATAAGCATTGGTTAAGTGCCTATTTTGACTACCTCCTAGCTTCGCCACTAGTAGTTACCTACCTAAACATCGGGATGCAGCGCATTCAGTACCTAAGTAAGTTTTTGGTTTCGTCTTAACTTTCGAAAAAATCATAGTTTCGCCATTGATGGGTATCCAACATCCTGCCTGGTATTAAGCGATGTGGTCTACGATGGAGCACGTGATGTTTGAATATTACGATTATGTACCTATTCACCCGTGACTTCAACACGTTTAGACTAAACTACGCACAATTGTTAATGTGTTATTTTTTTAATATAACAACCTCTTTACGTAGTTATCTTATACACTCACTGAACCTTAGACTGGAATATTATATGTAAGAATTCTCAGTAAGTTCTATTCCTGTTTTTTTAAGCTGTGATTTTGTTTGTTGTTCTGTAGGTTTTTTCTCATGTTGTCCTAGAAGTTAAGGTACATAGTTTTAAGTTATATTTAAGCCGCCTTCATCTTAACATGTATGGCTTATAAAATAAGTAAGATTAAAAAAAAACTTCTTAACGTAATAACCTTATGTTGTCACGTACCCGTTTCTTTAAGCATATCATTTCGGATGAATGACACTCCTAGCCAAGAATTCTCTCTACTAATTACTCTGCATAAAAATAACTGTGGATGAAATCACAAGATCGATATTAAAAGTTTAAAAACGGGTATTATAACGCTAAAATTAACCAAACTGGCTGCTTGGTGAAGCCTTTTGGCGAAACAGGTCAGGGTAACATTGCCATTCAGTGATCAATTATTCAGCTTACCTTCGTTGTAAAAAAAAAAAAATTAATCACAAGATCTAACGTTGTGACGTGGCTTGGAGGAATCCTCAGTGGCGAGGAGTGTCCAACACACAAACGTCCACTGTGAGGTGACATGATGATGATTGAAAAGTCAAAATACGCAATATCAGTTCGGAAAGGCTTTATGGATAGAATTGTCAAGAAACTTCCTGCCCATTCTTCCAACTGCTACAACAGGTCAGGTATTTGGTAGAGGTTCTTGCAATTGCACGTACAAACCGACACTTGATGTATCCCAGCGGACTAGGTAGAAACTATAAATTTTATTTTGTCACTGTCGGTCGTCGGTTCTGACAGTCTTGCAATTGTTATATACAGAATGTTTTCTAGTCCTCCGCATTCACCCGTGGTGCTCTCCCGAAAGGCAATTTGTGCCTCGATTGTAATAATGCTGTCTCCCACTATTTAGGTTAGGGAAGTAAAAAAAAAATCATATGTATGCATTGCAATGCAGCGCATATATGTATTTTTTCTTCTTATTCCTATACCGTCTTTAGTTTAATAACTGTGGGATCCAAGACAGAAGGCTAGGCCCCCCCCGGGATCTAGCCCAGTTGTCACTGATTGAGCTCTTGTCTATTCTGGATGCCGCTGTAGATCCTGGCTCTAACAGGAATCACAGTGGTGGGAAAGTGGGTGGGAATATCCCGGATAGTTCTTTTAGCAGTTCTACGACTTTAAATCCTTTAGTCCTACACCAGAAATGTTAATAATTGTTTCTGTACAGAGGGCGCCACATCCGGCGACAGTGGCGCCCCCGACCTGAACGAGCTGTGCGACCAGATCCGCTTGTCGCTCGAGAAGCGTGAGATATTCGAGAAGAAGTTTGAACCGTGCTTGCCTGACGACGGCCTCTGCGGTCAGCTCAGCCTACTAACGCACCTCGTGAAACATCCGCTGAGGTTCAAAACATCTGACAGCGGGACGAGAACAATAGAAATGGTAATTTATTTTTCAGCCTCATTATTATGTTGTCCCACTGCTGGGAAAAGGCCTCTTATGTAATTTAAAAAAATACACATCACACCATTTATTCCCAAAGCGGTGTAGGCAGATGCATTTGCTAAGCAAATGTCACGTTTCACCAAGCGTAACTCATCGTGACAGGAGGTGAGCACATCACCGTTATAGGATACACATACCTAATGGTATGCGGGTTTTGTCATGATATTTTCCTTTAACGTATGAGCGTTGCATGTGTGCACATGTGCACAAAGGCTCTGAAATAGAGAGCCATTGGTACACGCCTAGTATAGCCAGGTCCCGAACCCCCAACCTCACGGTTTCAGATCTAAGTACCTAACCACTTGGCCACATACAATAACAACTATAATAGTGTTACTTATGTACTTGAAAATGTTCACACTTTACCTTAATCTAAACTTGGATACCGACCTACAGTACTGTACTATGAATGTATTTTGATTTACTTAGAAATAAATGAAAAAAATAACAGCATAACTATTATTGTCACAGCATATCAGTGAATTATAACCTAAAGAAATGAAGCACCCGCGACCAATATCCTAACACTAATGCCCTAATCGGACAATTAATCCGTGAAAAACTAAAAAAAAAACTAACTACCATGTTTAATTGCCTTTTGGATATATACCCTTGTGTTTTTTTTTAATCACTGAACTAGCGTTTGATCACCATCCTGCCTGATGTTAAGCAGCGACGTGGTCTACCATGGAGCACAGAGTGTTAATTGAAATATTAACCGAATCGACTTTTCCTCAGGTTTTTGGCTTCCTATTCGATGTGGCGAACCCGGAGCAGCGGTTACTACCAAAGTGCAAGTCGCAAAAGTCTCGTGCCGCCGCCTACGACCTTTTGGTCGAGTTGGTTCGAGGCGCGCCCGACAATTACATGCTGCTGTATCATAAGCTCATGGACCACCATAAACCGGGTATGCGTTGTCTTTGCGGATTTTATTTAGCACTTTAATGTTAGTTAACTATTTCAGGGACACACACCGTTCAGCGGTCAGCGCGCTAACAGTAAAACTTAACTTAATTTGTGTGACAACGAATCATCATGTCCATAACATAAGGACAAGTCCTCTTTTGTACTGAGGAGGAACGATAGAGTGAACGATATGCAATATGATCAAATCGTTCAATACATTGAAGAATAGTCATACCATTTAGTCTTTTAGGGAATAAAAGGAGTATTCCTTTAAAAAGGACCACAAAGAACTTTTATGTATTGGCTATTTGCAGTTTAGATATTGATCAGGATGTTCAAGATTTAAATTATCTTTAGAAAATGTATACAATTCGACCGAAATCGACCGTGTTACATTCTACTAATATTATAAACGTGAAAGTTTGTATGTGGATGGATGTTTGTTACTCTTTCACGCAGTAAGTACTGGATGGCTATAAGTTATTTTGGTAAAACAACGTTTGCCAGGTCAGCTAGAAATGAATATTTAAATGAATCCCAAGAGTAATTGCACCGTTGTCCGGCAGTGTCGCCGTCTGGCGGGCAAGTGTCGTACCCGTGGGACTACTGGCCGGCGGAGGAGTCGCGGTCGGAGTGCGGGCACGTGGGGCTGACGAACCTGGGCGCCACGTGCTACATGGCGGCGTGCATGCAGCACCTGTACATGATGCCGCGCGCCCGCGCCGCCGTGCTGCGCGCAGACCTCGCCACCACCCGGCACCAGCCCACCTTGCGGGAGATGCAGAGGATGTTCGCTTACCTCATGGTACCGCCCTTTACTATACCTACCTACCTTACTAATATTACGGGGAGGAAAACTCATGAACTAATGGCGCTAGTTTCGCTTGGCCAAAAAGTCACGATTGGTTAATAAATTGTCACTACAAGTTAAGTCTGTCAATCGAACTTTCTCTTCTTGATCTTCACCCAACCCTGGAGAGAACCTATAGGATCCGCATTATGGTATTTTTTTTAGTGTGGGTTTTTTTTAATACAAGTCGACGGCTTCTCGAGTCGAGCCTCTACATCGAATTTTAGAGGAAAGTTAGTCTCAAACCAGTGGTCATCTCTATACTTAGACGTATCATGGCATGCGAAGTACGGAAGAGCTTGAAAAGATCCCACTTAAAGACCCGTCCAAAGATTTACCGCATATTTTTTTTTATGTAGCCTCTATTGCAGCCCCCTGCTGGACATAGACCTCCCCCCATTCGCTCCACACATCCCCGTTTTTCCATTTCGTGTCGCATCATAGTTATGGCTTTTTATTCCTCCTTCACCAGGAAAGCGAACGAAAAGCCTACAACCCTCGCAGCTTCTGCAAAGTGTACCAGATGGACCACCAGCCGCTCAACACCGGTGAACAGAAGGACATGGCTGAGTTCTTCATAGACCTGGTCTCGAAGCTGGAGGAGATGACGCCGGAGCTCAAGAAGTTGGTGAAGACCCTGTTCTGCGGCGTGCTCAGTAATAACGTCGTGTCGCTGGTGAGTTGTTTAAATCTGAGTGTTTGGGAAATACGCCTTTAAAGCCGAAGTCTACTATTTCTAATAGGATAGTATTTAAACGTGCATCAAAAAAGTCTAACCTAACCTAACTAAAATACTGACTTAGCCACAAAATTACTGATTTGGTCTTCTAATTGCCATTCTGATGATAACTTTGGCTTTTTAGGTGTGCAAGTTAGTAATTTTGATGTACAGTTTATTATTTTCCTTTCTAAAATCCCTAATAATGTCCATTTCAGCAGGTGAACAAAACATATTATTCTACCATACTCTATCGCACGATTATAAATATTTAAGATAAGGTCAAGATTCTTTAGGTTGTGAAGATGCATTCGCCATTGTCAAAGTTAGCGACATAATTGTTTATTTATTTCTTTGTGCTATTGCATACATACAGATACACAGTAGCAAAATACAAATCTTGATGAAAGTCATGTATGATATGACAGTTTAAAAATAAAAGTAAGCGTCTCCGGTTCGACTTAATTTCTTTTACTGGCCAGAAGAGGCGGGAAGAAACTAGCGTCTAGAGTATAGAAAATAGTCTTTTCAAATTAATTTCCAAGACTAAACTCATTATTCATGTGAATATTAGTACTTATATAACATCTGCTTGATGGCCGGATGCCGTCCATCGTCCATCCCCGTTTGGTGAAACAGCTTTAGGACACTTAATCATAATAACAGGACAAATTAACATAAAAATTGTTTGAAAGGGTTGTTTACGGTCCATTTCTGCTTGGTACATTGTAAAAAAAAATTAATAAAACGCATTTTTTGTTCACGTTACGCATTCCTACATACATTATATAGTTAAGGTACTATTGCATTTATAGGATAAATAATAAATAACCACAGGTTATTAAAAAAAATTAAACATACCGGTGTATGTACTTTATTCAGCGTATATTTTTAAATCATTAGGTAATTTTAGTCCAGTCCTTGTATCGCCTTAGTCATAACATTTTGGCAGTTCGCATTTAAATTAACCAAAGAGGTTACTAAAAAACGATTTAACAGATCCGGTCAACACTCTCAGTATTATTCTGGTTTTTATTTTTCTTATTGCATTTCTTTTCTCTCTGTGTACAATTGGCTCTTCATTTTGCAAATATGTCTTGTGACTTGCCGTTTGTGTGACGTTTGCTTCTAAACTTTTCCTCCATTCCGTAGGTGGGACGGCGCCTAATACACAACATATTAAAGCACATAAAAGTAAAATAAAGACAAGTTTTCTTGACGACATTCTGCCTTCTAATACCCTTGAATGATACTTTTTTCTTTTCATATATTAGGGTGATTCTCGTATTCAGCCATTGTAGTAATCTTAATTTATGCACATATTTTATTTTACGAATTAGCCGTCTTAGTTTTATTAACTATCGAATATTTCCGGTAGCTATGAGGTGGTGACGTGTACGTCCTGTGATCTTGAACGTGTTATTAAGGTGTATTATATGACTTCAAATAGTTTTTAGTTTTAGTACTGGTTTACTGAAATACTTTATCCATTTATGTATCTTGTTCAAGGATGTTTATTCTGGTCGTTTTGAGTTTTTAACATTTGAGTCACTGGTAGGTGTTAAGCAGAGGAAATGTAATTTCCTAATTATTTAAATAGTTTTCCGTATGTCTATGGCGATGATAACTAGGTTAGCTGTATGACCTGTAGGAACTGAGGTATCTTGCGATAGTAATTGGGGTAACTTGCAATTGGCACTTGCAATTCTTGGTATGAATGAATGGTTTAGTTTTTTAAAGGTATACGTAATAGTTATTTAGTAATACTTACCAGATCTTCTCGACTTATTGCAGTGTTCGCACGGATTTAATGTCGGTATAAGTACTGAGTCTGAAGATTAAGTTTGCGCTGCATTTACACCTGACTAATATGATAACGTACACAGTATTTAGTAATGGATAGACCCTTTGACATATTTCACATGTGTATTGACGAAATATCAATACATTAAAAACATGAAGGTCGACACGATAAAATGTCTTTAACCGTACTTGTTTGAAATATACATATCTAATTCGTAATAAATCTTCTTAATGTAGTATACCAGAACGTTTACACATGTGCGCTAGACGGTATAAATAGGTAAATGGTGCAGCAGTGGGTACAAGAGATCAGTGGATCCCTGACAGCAGCGCAGAGCAGAGCAGAGCAAAGAGATGTGGTCGTGGAAGGTCCTGTGTCTGGTGGTGGTGGCGGCGTTGTGCGCGCAGTGCGCGGCGTTCCCGCGCGCCGCGGAGCGCAGCGCGGCCGAGGACGAGTCCGTGCTGGAGCAGCTGCGCGGGCTGCTCGACCAACACCCCGCCTCCGTCGACTACCTGCAGGAGCAGCTCGGCTCCTTCACCGACTACCTGCAGGAGAGCGGCTGGGCCGACTCGCTGCGCGGGTACGCCAAGCTCGCCCGGCTCGCCGCACGAGTCACCGGATACGACTTATAATAATCGCACGACATGGACTCGATCGCTCTTACGAAGTAATAGATGATATTAAGTTAATAGTTTGTTTTGTAATATATTATGTTTAATTGTATGTAATTTTTTTTATTTATTATTTATTTTCGTTTATTATTTGATTTCTTGGGAGGAAAATCATTCGAAAGGACTTTCGCTTCTGGTGATATCTTTAAAGACTCGATGTACATATGAAGTAGATTGTATAACCTCCCTTTATACAATCCCTCCTAATTGCCCTTTTATCCCCTACATCTAGACGTAGATGATATTATTTTCACTTTAAAAAGTAACAACTCATTCAAGAGTTTGCTTTCTCTAGATTTTGTAAGAGTTCCGGAACCAAAGCAAGTAGTTCCTTTTTATCAATACCTTGATGATTCCTTCTTGAAGTTGCGCACTTACGGCTGTTCCATAAAACCCTTAATAACAACTAAAGGAGAGGAACGAAAACGACCATTGTCTCTTGGTTAGTTACATAAAAAAAACTTACCTAGCCTTGGACCATGTCCGCGATTTTTGTTTCTTTTGTGTCTAGGGTTTGCTTTGATAACTTTTCAGCGTCGTGCACTCAGACATTATAAAACCTCCTCAAATATGGGCGAACTTATGATAAAATCTACATCCAGATTACAATCTATCTCCCCATCAGGTTTCGTATCAAAATGCCTTTGAAAAGCACACCCTTCTTCTTTTTTACGTTGATTTCCTCAGCACGCTGTGAGTTCAGAATAGTGTTCGGCCAAGAGAAAACTTTTCAAACACTAACGAAAACGCAAACAAAACATTTTTTGCAGTACTTTGCATGTATTCAAGCAGCATCAAATAATCAACTTTTGGCAAGTTGCGGCTATCAGCAACTTGAAAGCCATCCGACACTTTCATCCTGTCTGTGCTTACAATCAGAAGCGAAGATAGATATTGTTAGTTTTTCCGAGGATTATAGTTGAAAGTGCAAATAGGGAGTGGCTGGATATTTGTTTGTTTCTTTGTTGATCACGAATGACAGACCGGCGACCGTGAGTATTTTTTTACTAGCTGTCAATAATAAAGTTGTTTTTACATTACACCAAATTTCTTTCTTTATACAAGAAAATCTAAAAGGTTAGTCTTTAAAGGTATTGGTATAACAACTTTTTACATTTTGTAGACGAAGAAATGATAATAACGTAAAATATCTCTATAAACAATCTTAAACTGACTACATTACGATTTTTTTACTATTCGCCCCATCATGGATGATGTGTCGTTCCGTGTAACAGGGGCATTATTGCATAAGATGACGTCACAGAGACTACTACCTTAAAAAATAAATTTATGAATGAAAACTTTATTAAATTGAAAAATAAATAAATATGGCTCAAGTAGTCGTTATGTCCTAGTATGGAGAAAATTTCGCTTTTGATAGTGCAAACTTGGCCAGTTTCTAGTATGCCATTCCCAGACAAATCATTATTTTAAATTTTCTTTAATTTACAACGAAAATATGGGTAGGTTAAAAATATGAAATGTTGTGTTTATAATTAATATTAAAATCATATTTTTTTCTCGGAAAGTTGTCTATATGTTGTATTTTGTTGTATAGTTATAGTAGTCACGATTTGGCCACGGCTCATACGATGAGCAAACAACGAAGACAAGATAAATACTTATCTTTGGATAACTTCGCGCCGTAATACCCGGTTTTACCTTATAATGTTATATCAGAGCGCGTTTCTTTAAAAAAAAAACCTTTTTTTTGTCCAAACTTTTTGTGGTAGGAAAACCGCGCGTTTATGTCTAAACTGGACGATATCCATTACTGGTGTGAGGATAACTTCTAAAGGATTTGGTGATATTTGGGTATACAGGTCTCAAACAGAAAGAATCCCGTTCGACTACTTAAACTTGTATTTTACTAAGTGTTTGGGATTGTCTTTAATAAGAGTTTCTATGGAAAGTGCATACTACACTACACGACGTCAGAAGCATAAGGTCGGATGTGCCATTGTAACAATATGACACATCTGACAAGACCTTATGCTTCTGACGTCGAGAATATAGATATGGAGGAGTGAAAGAGTTGGAGTCATATTTTTTAATAGGCTAAGCATAAAGCAGGGTTACGATTTCTCCGAACTTGTATACCAAACTTCTAGTGTAGTGAATGCAACCTAATGTGAAAAGGAAACGGTTATTGCTGGTCCAGGAGGAAGATGGTCCAGGTTTATTAAGTCCGAGTTTATAACAATCGGAAATGGACAATCAATAAATATCATACAAGAAAAATCATTGTAAATAAATAACTTAAACGGATTTCGGCCCAAGATTTTAAGACGTTTTCTCTTTAAATAAATATTAATTGCTGTTCGTTAATAACGGCTCGACCGTTTTGACAAATTTTTGTCTTGAACTATTTTGTAGAAGAGAAGGTTTAAAAGGTGAATATGAATTTTACTCCCTATCAGCACGGTAAAAAAGCGACTTCCTATGGCAAAACAGTCCGGGAGTCCGTAATAAAACAATTGAATAAAATGCAATTATATAATGACAATAACTAAACAACATAAATATAACTAACAAGTTATAGTAAACTCGACATGAAGATGTTAAACGTCGGATACGTTAGTAAGTAATCTGAATTTCTCCTTTCCTTAGAAATTGTTAAGGACATAGCAGCAAGCAATGAATAGCAGTGGCGTGCACACCATATAGGCAAAAAGACACTGCCTACCTTAGTACTCTAGCTTCCCGACTTAACAATAGAGTTAATGCTAGATCTTGTTTTTGGTGTACTCACGACATAGGCTAACGAAGGTCCTGTGTTTTGTGCGTGAGTAGATAGATAGGTTGCCCATATTTCGTAAAGACAAGCTATCTATACATAGGTGTCAATCCTTGGGGATCACTGCCTACGTTGTCGTAAAAGCCAGTGCACGCCACTGATGAATAGCTTCCAGTAATGAACACGTGTTAAGGTTTAGATAATCTTGTAGCTTATATTTTTTCATGTAAAATTCAATACATAGTTATTTCATGATCGTAACATGCAGAAGTTTCTTTATTAAACGTCGTATCCGGTGACTCGTGCCGCGAGCCGGGCGACCTTGGCGTACCCGCGCAGCGAGTCGGCCCAGCCGCTCTCCTGCAGGTAGTCGGTGAAGGAGCCGAGCTGCTCCTGCAGGTAGTCGACGGAGGCGGGGTGCTGGTCGAGCAGCCCGCGCAGCTGCTCCAGCACGGACTCGTCCTCGGCCGCGCTGCGCTCCGCGGCGCGCGGGAACGCCGCGCACTGCGCGCACAACGCCGCCACCACCACCAGACACAGGACCTTCCACGACCACATCTCTATGCTCTGCTCTGCTCTGCGCTGCTGTCAGGGATCCACTGATCTCTTGTACCCACTGCTGCACCATTTACCTATTTATACCGTCTAGCGCACATGTATCAATGTCTTGTAAAATGATTGTCTAATGCTAATTAGGACTGAATCTATCACTGTATACTCGTGTCAATTCTATAAATCGTGTTTAATGTTAATTAGCAAAATTAGAATATTTCCTCCTCGTGTATGCAGATACCGAGAACTCAATGTTGAAGATTCAATTTACTCTGGTATTTACTTCAGTGCATTTTAAGTAAGCTTCAGTTCATTTTAAGTTCTGGTTCACATCTTGCAGTATTGGTATGATTTGAGTGTTAAGTGCATAATGTACAGTTGGGCAAGAAAGTGGTCTATGAGTTTTGATTTCACTTCTTGTTTCACTAAAACATCACCAGAGGTCGGATTTTTTTTGTGCAGTTTTGGTTGTCACATTGTCCTTGACTTGATGTCCCCTATCTTTCGCCTAGTTTTATAGGTAATATTTGCAAAATTATTTGAAGTACTCGCTGCATTTTATATTAAACCTTTTAATATAAGAATAAGGTATGACTAGCAAGCAATTTTGATAGATACTCCCTATAATATTTATGGTGAGATTGACAAATTGGCATTTTTATTACCTAGATATATGTATATATCCTATATTCTAGTAATTTCAAGTTGTTCACATGTTGCACCGACTGTGCCTAATTAATAAGTTTGTACATGATGGCGGCTGCAGCCCTGTTAGCCTTGAATTTGGGTCACAAGTTTTCAATTTGTGGAATTTTGAATTCAGCCCGACCTGTCTGCCTTCCTTAATCGTATAACAGGGGTGACTCATTCCGTCGCTCGAATATACAATATATGAAACAACATAGATTTACGACCGCTGCTGCTTATCCAACCGCAAAACCTTATTGCTTTTGCTACACATCATTATTTACGTTGTCGGGTCTTTAATGTTAATTATTTGAATAAATGTTTGTGGTTTAATTGATTGCCTATAGAATGATCTGCATTTTTTTAAACAAACAGTTATGGCATTGTACCGTATGTGATTATTGAACTATGATATCCATTATTTATAATAATAACATCCCGGAACATTTTACAGATGGTCATCCGACCCTACTCTAGAATTCTTACCACCTACTCTTTTCGCTAGCGTCTCTTTGAATAACTTGTCGCAATGTAGCGTACAGAGATCACTTCCAGATGAGTTAGCCATCCACATGGTCCGATCCAATGTGCATTTTTCTAAAGGTGCTGATAAACTTGAGGAACTGGAATACTTGTAACAGATCATCAAGCATTCACCGTTTTATATTTGTCGAACTGAACTAGGCGAGCCAAGCATAAAATAAATAAATAAATAAATATTTTACAACAACACACACATTGCCTTCTTCCCATGTTAAGTAGCTAAAGCACTTGTGTTATGGAGATCAGAAATCAGAAAAGATAGCATAGATCCAAATATTGCTACGAATATCATGGTTAGAGATATTTCTAAGTAATCTAAGAACGTACAAAGGCGTTTTTTTTTTACTGGTTGACCCATTTCTTGGCCAGCTAAGTCCCTGTATTTTCTAACATAATTCTTCTATCGTAATAAACGAATGAAAGTGAGGCTGTCAATCATATTCTAGAAACTAAGGGCGTATTGTCCTCCTCCGACGTTTATGCCAAAGAGCCAGCGTGTACTGTTTCAACACTTCCGTGGAAAATATTAATTTTAAGGGCCAATTCCTGTTGAAGTAACTAGTGGACATAAAGATGATTATTATTTTCAGGACTGCGGTCACGTGTCGCGCACCCTGGAGGAGTTCTACACGGTGCGGTGTCAGGTGGCTGACATGCGCAACCTTCACCAGAGCCTCGACGAGGTCACCGTCAAGGACACCCTCGAGGGCGACAACTGTTACACGTGCAGCCATTGCGCTGCTAAAGTGCGCGCTGAGAAACGGTAAGGGGACTT
>SJJU01018487.1:0-11654 GCA_012932125.1 Conopomorpha cramerella
TAACGTAAAGTATACTTCTTCCAATACTATGGCAAAACAAATGTTTGCCGAGACAGCTAGTCTACTATATAAAAATAAGTCGGGTTTTCCTCCCTGACGCTATAACTCCAGAACGCACGAACCGATTTCCACGATTTTGCATTCGTTGGAAAGGTCTCAGGCTCCGTGAGGTTTATAGCAAAGAAAATTTAAGAAAAATTTCAACAGAAAAGCGGGAAAACGACACGAAGCCATCTGGTGGCGAAACGGAGTTCGCCGTGTTTGCTAGTTTATTAATAAATAAAAAATAAATAAATACTCTTCACGCCTTTTAATCCCAAAGCAGGGTAGGCGGAGACACTTGCTAAAGCAAATGCCCATGGTTCACCGAGCGTATTTAACCCAACGTGATAGGGGGTGAGCCCATCGCCGTTATAGGGTTCACACACCTTGTGGTGTGCGGGTTACATCACGATGTTGCCCTTCACCGCGCTTCAACGAGCTTTGCGTACATAGGCTCTGAAAAAGAGTCCCATTGGTACACGTCCAGTAGCCAGACTCGAACCCGCGACCTCCAGGTTGCAAGTCAAGTATCCTACCAACTGGACCACAGACGCTTTAAAGAAAAGAGAACCGACTTATATCGTACTTCTACTTCAACCCCTGATATGTTTCAAATTTCCCCTCGATTCATTTAATCAACGATGAAATTATCCGCGCGAAAAAAAAAACTAAATATAGAAGAACAGCTACTTACGCGTATAACCGGATCCAAATTGTTAATAGGTACTCTGCCGCAGTCCAACACCGTTAAATATTCATCCATGCCCACGGGACGCCTCAGCGGGGTCAGTATGCCCTTGGAGTTGATGTACGAGAAAATGTTCAGGCATATGCTGAGAGATCTACGGTTCGGTAGCGTCATGATGTAGCACAGAGTGTTCAGACCCTCGCTTAGATAGTTGAAGTTTATGTGAAGAAGACCTGGGTTATCTGGCTGAAAAGATTTCTTTTTGAAATAGCGTTTCAATTAAATCTAAGGCCCTTATTCTGAAACAATAATCAGCAGGATTCACTTGAGCATAGTATTTTTTTTACACAGACACGACTAGCAGAACCAAAGTTATTTCAGAGATCTTGAGGTGTTCAGAATACGGCGTTTAAGCTATTAAATAAACTCGGGTTAGATACAATTGAGGCCGTCAACGCTAAAGTGGCCTAAACCACAGTTTTTCATATTCCGACTTAAGTACCGACAACTGACTAAACACATGATAAAATAAATTAATTCATGTTAAATATTCCATAATTTTAATTACAAAAAATAAACATTTGGACAAAAATAAACTTCCATAAAATATCTATACACATAAGTCAAAGACATTATTCTAAAAACCCCTATATAATTACACTGATTGGTCTTGTGTTAGGCCACTTTAGCGCTGACGGCCTTAATTTATCTATAAGAATGCTCTACTGCGATAGAGAATCGGTGATCGATTGTAGACATACATACATATGATACATACATACATACACTTCACGCCTGTCTCCCAGAGGGGTAGGCAGAGACTACAGATCTCCATTTGTCACGGTCCTGACATACCCCTTTCGCTTCATCTACATACATACATCTTTTCATACAATGACCTTCGGTTTCGAGTACTTTTCACGCCACCTTCGGCCAGGACATCACCAATCTGGTCACCAATTGTAGACATCGGGAAAAATCCCTAGCTACACGCGTCGGCGAGCGCCTAATCCAACATTATCGAAATACTAAATAGATATCGACGAAACATGATACAAATGAACTTTACGAAAATGTCTAATCGAAACGTTACCGAGACAATCCCACTGCCGGGGCTCAGCTCAACCATAGGCCTGTGTATACACGTGTGCCTCATCTCGTACTTGGACATGGCAATCTCCACTTCCACCATGTCGCAATCGCATATCTTCTCCCGGCGAATGCTCCACGACACTGGCACGTTGTAAACGCACCCTAATACGAATATCAGCTCAACCTTGCCGGACTTTATGCACATATCCGGCGCGTACAGTTGCACTGACAGTGGCTTGTTCGGCCGGCAGTCCATCAAAGCTTTGTTTAGACTGGCGGTGGGAGAAAAAAAATTGATATTTTTAGCAATGTAGCAGGACCATACGAATACCACCATTAAGAAACTAGAATTCCTCGGTAGTTCTTATTCCCAATTCCAGTGCCGGAATCCTAGTACAGTGTATACTAGGTAAGGGATCACTATATAGGGAGTTCTTAATTCTTCAAAATATTCCTCCAATATTTTAGAGTTCCTCCCTGTCCTGTGCCCTAACATATGTGTCATCATCATCATCATCAGCCACATGACGTTCACTGCTGGACGAGGGCCTCCCCCAATGAGATCCGTCATTTGGGGTGAAATGCCAGTAATCGCCACGCTTGGCAGGCGGGTTGGCGATCGCAGTGGTGTTGTGGTTTAACTCACAGAGAGCGCTGCTGCCCGTTCTCTGGACAGCTCCCTCGGTCGCCTCTTACGACCCCCATAACGGGAAAAGTTGGGCTGGGGTAGTGACACATGTATTCTATTCGCCGTCACCACACGGCTATGGCATATGTGTGGTGTAGGTAGTGTATTACCTAAAATAGTATTCATTAAGGCTTTATTTAAAAAAAAAATTTTTTTATTTAAAGCATTGTTTAAAAAAATATTTTTGAATTTCTCTGTTTCATTGACGTCTTACGCCACACATTACATATGGGTCACAGTTTGTCAGACGTTTTCTCTAGGATTCGAATTGCCTATCTATTGGGGTGCCGGCTATCGCACTTGTAATAACCAAACGTGTCAGTCAAATGTCTTAGATCATTAATAGGGACTAACGCATCAACATTCGTAATGTTCCAAACGCAATGATTGCTCAATATCACTGGACTCTTCACTGATATAGTTCTTTTAACCTGCAAACAGAATTAAAAATGTTATGTAAGATTGTAGGGTAGGTTGTAGACAGTGATTTTTATTTGTACCCACGTTATTGTAGGTTGTGCACATTACTAATTACTCTAAACTCCAAAACAACGACGGTACTTAGCGTCGTTGTTTTGGATACATGTGATATTTTTATTCAATACTGGTTTGAAAAATAAATTCAATTTCAAACTCGCGCTCGGTTTTTCTATTTTTATTTTTATAAAAATAGAAAAATTTCTCTTTTTATAAATTCAATTTCAAACCAAATACAATTTGGTTCAAAGAATCTCCATAGCCATCCAGAGGGGTAATGCTGCTAGTATGTTGGGCACTTTCAAAAGTCACATGTGGCTTTTAAGAAAATGTAAATATCATTGTTCTAGACTTTAATGTGATTTGGTATAAATTCAAATTGTTTATTGCGTTCTACAATGGTATTATTAGGTGGTAGTATTATGGGTAAGTACAAACACATTGTAAATCCTAATGGACACAGCAATCTTGCGTAAGAGAGGGAAAGTTATATAAAGGACTATAATACTAGAGAAGAATATTTTGTCTTACTAAGTAAGTAGAGAAGACAATAATAACAATAATACTGTCTTACAACGCATTATACAAACATAAGAAATTACAAGCTGATATTTTGCATACACCTGCACTGTAGTGGCGAAGCTAGGAGGTAAGCCGGTAGTGAAAAATAAGCACTTAACCAATACTTATTTATATTTTTTATTTGTCTTACTTATTTGAGCTATAATAAGTCCTTACGCTACTTCATTTCCTTGAAAATATTTGTTAATGTGCCTGGCATAGGCTTGTCTACTACCGGCGGACCCCCTAGCTTCGCCAACCCTGCACTGTATTCACAAATCGATCGAGATCATTCGGTTAACGCATCTGTGGCGTCATCAGTACATCCCCAGTTTCCTGTCTCATACTATATCTTCCAACTACCAAAGAAGTTTACCTTAATTGAAGGATAGATGCCGTCATACCAGACGATGCAAATAGTTTTCGTGACTGGCTGAATTTCCTGTATCTCGTCATTTTCCGACCTAAAGAGCACTGTGTATTTGAGGTCGATTTGTCTCGGCCCGGAGCCGTCTGGCGTCACTGTCAGAGTCACTTGGCAATGCATTGACGGCTTTAAGCTGTTCTGGTGGGGTATTCAGGAAATTATTGTAAATCTAGGCTAGCTATGACGCATCAAAAATATACTGTAAAATATTTTTTTTAATGTTTCCTGTAAATCGATCTACGAAGATCATGGATCTCCACTAGAAACGATTCTGGCAAATATTATATGTATATCATCAGAAATACGCGGGCGAAGCCTTGCATGGGGTTATAGACGGTTCATACTTGAATCCTCTATAAAGCGAATCCAATTTTTTTTCTCGAAAGTGAGGTTCGTGAGCCAAAATTATATAAATGACAAAAGAAGACAAGACAATGGACTAACGACGGGCATCTCGATCTCCAATCTATCGCCAGCAAAACTGTCTCCCATGCCATTGATCTCATGGTATAGTTTAGATGTGAACATGCACGATCCAAAATTATACAACGTTATAGTGCAGGATTTCTTCTCACCGACAACTACATCGTTTAGATTCAAAGTCTTCGGCAGGACCTACAGGAAAATTAATTCGTTACGTTTAGGTACTGGACAAGCGTTTTCTCTAAATGAGAACTGATCAGCCCATCCTCAAAGTATCTGTGAAAACACTCGAGCTACGGAATATTACTTTTAAACAGTCTACAAACGACTTTAAAATCAGTGGAGACATCTGGGAAGCGGTGCAGCTTCCCATATTTTCCTGCCACAAAACTATCCTATAAAACGGTGCTCTGGAATTATTCTAAACAGTAATTTTATGAAAGTCATACTGTTTTTGTTGAATACAAAGTTGAATAAAAATGTAACCCTCAAATCAGGTAGTTCTGAAAATCCCGTAATGTGTATGAATAGCTCACTCGGCTCTCCAGCTGGTCTGAAAAAAAAATTAAATGTGTTTAAGAAACTCCATGAATCTGGGTACTTGGCTGATAGTAGGGACTACGCACAAGGTTCATACGGTAAAGCATATAGACGAAACCCGCATATCATAAAGTGTGTGAGCCTATAACGGCGAAAGCATCACCTAACAACTAGGATTAAATTAGCTTATTGAACTGTGGGTTTTTGCATATTATCTGCTTTGAGTCGTAAAAGCGCGTGTTTTATCTTAATGTTACTACATTAATTTCAATCGTGTTATCTTTGCTTAAATTCTTGGCAGACTCTGAAAGGAGCCTCCCACAGATCTTCAGCAAAAAGATCCGCTGTTTCATCACTTTCATGAGTCAGATCTTCCACCAACCACATTCTTAGAATTCCAAGTAGTAGTACCACCTACTGCTGTTGCTCCTAATTATTCATGTATATCGTTCCTCATACTACACAACGCTTGATAGATAAATATTAATACGATATACCAGTAGTGTTACAAGTGGAAAAGATGGTATGGGGAAACGAGCCGATAACTTCTGAAATTTCTCTGAAACGACTTGGCTTTCAAGTGTTGTTGTTAATACTTAAATTATAAACAGAAATAAAAATCAGAAGTTACTGTACCTACTTACTTGCCATTGATCAAACAGAGACAGCTAAGCGTGACAGTGGTATTGTAAACAAGGTCTGGTGTCTTCGGGAAGAACCACCAGTGCAACTTCATTATTTCCTTTGGTGGCAAAATTAACACGCCACCGTTATCAGCGCCCAACCATGGCACGCTATTTAGTACTCTAATGCTGTAAATATAGAATCAACATGGAAAACATCTTCGATTTAATTCTTAAATGTTAGATATGCCAAACAGTTTAGTTATACTGGTGATATTTGAATCAATTTCATTCCGTGGTGAATTCCTTTGGCTAACAGATCGAAATGTCTATTTATTGCCACAACGTACAATAGGCGGACTTGGACTTTGGTACTAATGCATATAATTGTGTGATAATTCCAGCCATGGAAAAAAAAGGTGACAGGTCTCTTAAAATGCAGAACCTCATGATGAGATGAGCTCATAGACAGGAATAATAGAGAGGAATTAGGAATATTTAATTGAACATGCATTGTATGTTTGTTATACTGAATTTCCTGTTTATGAGTTTTAAAGTATGAATAATTGTACATACATACATACATACACTTCACGCCTGTCTCCCAGAGGGGTAGGCAGAGACTACAGATCTCCATTTGTCACGATCCTGACATACCCCTTTTGCTTCATCTATATTCATACACCTTTTCATACATGACCTCCGGTTTCGAGTACTTTTCACGCCATGAATAATTGTGTCATGTCTTAAATTCCTAGTAACTGATTACTAACTGTATATCCATTCTGGTCAAGTTGTGCAAGTAAGCGGTACAGTAGTTAGTGCACCCCGTCACTGTAGCGGGGAATTCGTACATCGCGTCCGCGTCGGGGTTGAACCCGTGCGACATTATCTCAATGTCGCTCACTTCCGCTGTGCCACTGAATTGTATTGATGCCTGTGATGATGAAAATGCAATGTTGTAGAATCAATGAACCTTTTTTGCGCTAGAGGGGAAGTATTTATTTATTTATTTAAGCTTACATAACGGGCTTATAGATAATTATTACTAATTAAACACTATAAAAAGAAAGCATGTTAAACTATATCCCTAAACATGTAAGCATGGCGTGCATTAAGTATAAGGTTAAAATAATTAATTCTGTAAGTAATCAACTGATTGATCTAGAATATACATCTTGAGCAAGACATATACACTCGTAAATAGTATTGTTTTATTCCATAGATTTATACAAGTATCTCGAAAATTATTGTAAGTTGATAGTGGAATTCTGATCATCTTGTAGGTACGGTCACACCCACTCCACTCCATCATCATCATCGTCGGAGTATCCTTAGCGGATTTCCCTACAATAAAATGTGTGGACGTGATTCAAATCATCAGCAAAGATTCTTTATTTGGAATTAATTAATTGTGTGGCTTCTCTCTCTAACGGGTATCAGCGGAACACCAGCGCCGCAGGTAACTGTGGCATTATGCTGAGTCGAGACGAGAGTTTGCTGGCTTGACATCTGGTACACGCTTAGTCTGATTGTCTTGTGCTTATTTTATGTGTGTACCTATTAATGATTGTTATTCCTTTCCTTGTTTCTTTTATTATTATTTTTTTCTCGTGTGTGTTAGTTTTTAAGTCGGTAAATAAACATAAACATAATTGAAGTTTTACTGTCTTGATGAATTTTATATTCTTCGTTAATCCCTCATACAAAGATACAGACAAAGCTCACCTTCTGTATTTTGTTAATGATTAGAACCCAGTTCTCGCAATAGTCACCGACGTGTCTAGGTTCCAATGCCACCGTAATAATCTCCCAGCCACGGCTCTGCACTATTCCGCACATGGGCATTACCACGTAATTTCTAGAAAACAGACGTTACAAGTAAGTAGGAACCCTAAAAAACTGTATATGAAAAATGTCTATGGGCTTACCCCCTCCCTGTTATGTTGGATTGAATACGTACAAGTGCCTCTGCCTACACCGCTTTGGGATTAAAAGGCGTGGCGTGTGTATTAAAAAAACTTTTCGATATCAGTGGCGACGTATAACGTTTTCCCTATTCTCATTCCCTATCGAAGCCGAAATCAGATCAGTGGCGTGCAATTGGAGAGGCCTATGTCCAGCAGTGGACAAGTATGGGCTGATGATGATGATATTCCCTATTGTTATTGTATGGAGACACACACACACACACACGAGCACGTAAACATCCATAATATCTAATCAAATGAAAAAACCTTTGAAGTCATTGTGCCTGGGTCACTTCTAACCTAAACATATAAGGATGAAAATAATATCTAGTAAACTCTTGTGCCCAAGTTGTCGTAATTCTATAGATGTTCCATAATCATTTATTTGCTTGCATGTGGTACAAATTTCCTTGGCTGATACTTGGTTACATACTCGTAGAAGGGAAAATCCTATCACTTGGATACTAGTATCTTACGAAGATATTTTTTTCTTCTTAGGATACTGGTTACAACTTCGGTATCATACGCGGACGAAAGGGAATCATCATGCCCCTATCATAATTATGCGCTATGCGTGTGAAAAAAAATCATTTAACGATGAATTAGAGGTCAATACTCACGTGCCTTGAGGTGGGTCGAACTTGTAATACATTGGGACCTCTAATCTGTTCGAGAGCATGAAATTAGCGAACGTAGTTCTCGTAGGTACTGTTGGCGGTAATATTACCTGAAAGTGAATTAGTTTTCTAGTGGAGGTACTAAGAGCTCAGAAAGTCCCGACAGTAGGTGGTTTTGAACGGCAACTACCCGCCTAGAAGAAGACGACGACTAGAACTTGACGAGTTGCGAGCCTATCTGTCTTCTATCGGGTGCATTTCGGAGAGTGTGCTACGGAGTTGCATAACCTAATACCCCCATCGCGTTTTTACAATAGGACAACCAGGAGAACGGTAAAACGTCATCCATACCAGGTGGATTTGCCATTTACGCGAACCAAACGGTTTGCGTCCACTTTCATAGTACAAACCGCAAGGATTTGGAACGACTTGCCGGAGTCTGTGTTTCCTGCGCAGTACAGTCTGAAGGTTTTCAAGTCGGGGGTGAATAGTTACCTAATGAACAAGTGTGCTCCATCGTAGACCACATTGCTGCTTAACATCAGGCAGGATGGTGGTCAAATGCTTGTTCATAGTGATAAAAAAAAGAACTACATGTGGCGATTGTCAGTGCACAGAGCTTAAGGCACGGGTGCGAGGCTGAGCGTCGGACCGAGGATCATGGAAAACGATCTGTAAGACTATTATGTACCATGGAACCCTAGGACCTAAGAAAGTAACAACATTTTTTTTTTAAAGAAACGCGCACTGCCATTATACATTATTAATAGTTTAAACTCCAGGCAGCTCGCGACCACGACACATGTGACTGTGTCGAAACGTCGGGCAAATAACGAAGGTAAGCTGAATGCTTGTCTTTTGTTAATTTACCCGGTTTAAACTATTAATATAACACCATCTCATGACGCAGCTCTATAGGTGCTCCCGGATAAGCTCGGCTTGAAATCATATCGTCAGAATCGTAATTTTGAAAGGAAACGGATATTTTTGTAATAGATTCCGTTCCAATTTTCAAAACCATGGTATGCTTACTTCGGTTGGACAGTCCCATTCAGTTGTCCATTCTTTACACGGCACCCAAGTATTTCCGATGCACGGTATCCTGAACCACTTGTGCTTAGTAGAAGGTCCTATATCTTCATCATACCTCTTCTCCTGATAATCTCCACAGAGAAGGTAGCCGTGGACTTCATTTTCCAGTTTTGGTCTGAGAAACCAGAATGTCTTCTTAATCTGATATTCAACTTGTCAAATACAATGCAATATCGTTGTACGTATGGTACAATGATTGATGATCTATTTATCATCTATTCCTTGTTTGGATTCTATTCCACATATCAGACTTCAAAATCACTAAAGATGTTTACTTTCAGAACTAGGACAACGCATCTCTAATACCGATCAGTCGAAGTGACGGCGCAAATTTTTGTTCCTATCGCCGGTAATGGCTCGATTGGTAGACGCCAACATTATTTAGCTGACGAAATTATGCTGTGGTTTTTAGATGTTGTGATGATCAACCATCTAGGGGCGATGCGGCAAGTATTTTAGTTCAACTCACCTGAATCTAACTGCAAACATTCTGGACTCGTGAGGCGGAATGACAGTTCCGAGAGGGTCGATTATGAAGACGTTTTCTGGATCTGAGAAACACATTGTGTTAAAAGTTATTTTAATATTTTGTATTTATTGATTGGTTTAAGCAGAATACATATTCAAAATGTCACGTGTCAAATAGATGATATTACGCCGTGGGCATCATTTTAGTCGTGGGCATCCTTTGGTATCTGCACTATTAGAGAGAATCATATTGTTAACCAAATAATTAAAGAAAAGCGCAGCCATCCACGCAAGCTGGCAGGGCACCTGGACAATCGTTAGTCAAAAGAAGATAGAAGAATGGGCTTGAAACCTAAATATCGTTCCAACACATTACGAAATACCAACCCGGCATCCACTGCATAAAGCCCTCGTTATCACCATGATTCGTCACTGACAACGTCTGAGGTATGTTCAGCGTTATATCCGACACGCTTCCGGCGCCAAAGTCCAGGTACCTCTCGAACACGGAAGCGGAAGGGACGTATGTCAGCCGCGTCAAACTGTTCTCCATGAGGTGAGTGGAGTTGCACTTAATGTGGCGCGTGAGTTTGTGCTCCTCGGTGTTAAACATTGGATTGCCCGAGAGGATCACTGACGCCACCACATTTAGGAATAGGGGGTCCTGAAATTCAAATATAATTCAGGTAATTATATTTACCGTAAGGAGGTTGGTTGTTAAGTAATTTCACTTGTAGTTCATAAACCAACATTGAAACGTAAGAGAATCTACGTCAGTTCGGAGGAGCTTTGTTATGGGGTGAACAACTAGCAAGAAACTTATTTCTACTGGACTTCCTTAAAAAAAGATATGGTAACGTGTACGTACAAACGTATTGCTCTTGTCTTCTGGTGGTGATAAAGGTGAATAAATAATGGAATTGATCAAAATTAAGTGGTTGTAGGAAATAACAATGAGTTCTCACATGAGCAGCCACGAAAACCGAAAAAGGAGGTTACTTCTTGCTAGGAGGTACGTGCGTCCGTTGTACGTAGCCAGGGTCAGCTGTTTGTGGTGGCCTCCCATAACCCGGAGATTCTTCGCACCCCCTGCTCCGCCGTTACCGTGGTCGCCACCGTGACCAGGTACAAAATCTTTCATGTAAAAATATACCTTTTAGGGTACTATCGTATATTTACCTGGTTGAGTACAAGACACGCTAGTTCTGCAGTATAAACACCCAACGACGTGCCGGTAAACACGATCGTTGTGGAAATTGTCTCGTGTGCTCGTATCAGCCCACAGTTACCGGTTGATACCTGTCAATTAATTGGAACGTAAAAAATAGGGAAAGAAGCAGCAGCATTATAAACATAATAATTCTTCTAGAATAATTACTAGTTCCAGTTGAAAGTAGACTTCGAGCGAGTCTCCCAGAGGGGAAGACTACAGATCGCCATGTCACCGTGATATAAGTATTTCCACAGTGTCGAGTAGCTATCACACCACTTACCGTCTGAACATGACTGATCTGATCGATGCTATGCCCTTCGTAAATAGCCATTCCAGTCGGCACCAGTGTGAATTTAATTCGTCATTTAACATTCATCCATCTTAATAATATGAAAATCCAGGGTCATGATGTTTGTTCCCAAGGAACTCTTCACCAAGGCTACCGATATTCACAAAAGTTGGCATTTATATGTAATTTCGTCCAATTTGAGAGATATGATAGTAGCTGTGCACAGGCCACTTTGGAGGTTATACAATATACAATTTTTTTATTAATATTAATAGTTAAGACAGGACAAATTCCTTCGGGTACACCCGGGACCCGCCCTGTTCGCGACACGGAGGTCATCGTGGGGGTTTAGTCGGTAAGAGTCCGACACTACCTCGTTCGCTGTCCCCATGGCGGCGGGGTGTCCATGAGGATTCCCCCACGTTAAAAAAAAAAAAAAAAAAA
>SJJU01018491.1:0-11546 GCA_012932125.1 Conopomorpha cramerella
TAGGCAGAGACTACAGATCTCCATTTGTCACGATCCTGACATACCCCTTTCGCTTCATCTACATTCATTAGTTTAGCGGAGCACAGTTAGTTTTATATAGATCTAGTGGACGCCCCGCGATTTTATTCGCGTAATTTCAGTTCTGCATACGAACTATAACGCCCTCTATATAGCGATGCGACCAACAGGATCGGGGTAAAAAGTATCCTATGTCCGTCTCCCGGTTCTAAGCTACCTCCCCACCAATTTTCAACCGAATCGGTTCAGCCGTTCTTGAGTTATAAAGGAGTAACTAACACGACTTTCTTTTATATATATAGACTAGTGGACGCAACAGACGTTGTACTGTCTTAACCATTAATATGAAATTAGTATAACTTCAAGGGTGGCTTGTGTCCAGCAGTAGATGTAGTTCTTTTTATTAATGCTTTATTGTACATTATCACAAACTAAATACTTACTTAACAACCAGTAATGTCCGACTACTTTTCATTCCACAGAAAAATATTCTATCACACCGCGCACATTCCTGTATTATTTCGCATAGATCCCAAAGGATGGCGTTAAAGTAAGCTTATCATAGATGCAAGATGTGTTTGGAAAGTAGTGCAAGTATTTCACCGGCACTGCAGCATGAAAACCGGGATATAATAAAAATAGCACCAATATTCGAGCTGCGTGGAGCGTCCCAGTGGATAATATAAGCAGCTCTCGTCAACCAATACTGGTGGGTAGCTGAATGGCGCTAACGAAATTTCGTTGCGCGGTTGAGTATCTACGCGCAACGAAACGTTACCTTCGGGTGGTCCATTTCTACGCAGAGAACCAGTGCGGGCGGCCTGGCCAAAACCGTTTCCAACGTAATTTCTTACCTAACACTTTAACATTCTTACAATGTGTTCTAAAAAAACCAATAAAAAAAAATGGTGCTATTACCGATTTAGAGAACTTCTCACACCCGCTGCGTAGAAGCTTGACCACTTTTGCATTTTTGAACTGTAATTTTTTTGTTTGATGTTTCGGGAATAAGTTAGGGATATACAGACGCAGGCATTTAAACTAGGTAGATTTTGTTCCGACCGTCGAATTTCAAAATCGATTATGACTTAGGAATTGACTTCATTAGCGAAGCACAGTTAATTTATATACTTAGAATACTAGCTGTCCCGGCAAACACTTCTTTTGCCGTAGCTTTCTACGGCAATTTGGCATTTGAACCTCGTGCATTAGAAGAAATACACCTTTTAAGTATTAATAGGTATTAAACTGTATCTCCGCTCTTCTACACCAATTTGCTGTGTCCACCAGGATCTACAATGTCGTGTGCTTTATATTTATACCATCTGTTACCAACCATTGTAGAAGGCAAATAAATATATTGAGTATTATATAGATAGATAATATGGTTAGGTATGCCTTTGATAGTCAGTAGGCATCATGGATATGTTTAAAATATGTTCATTTGGTAATCATGCCAACTATTCTAGTCTAAAAGTCATCGTCATCTTGTCAGCCCATTGCCGTACATTGTTGAACAAGGAGCTGGTACTTTTCTACCAACAAGGAAATTACTTTCTGCGTAGGTTGCTCTTAGGAGCCGTCATATCTCCCACAGGTTCTGTTCATCAAACTGGGGATTATGAAAGTGCTCTTGTTTGTCCCTACAAGGGATATTTTCATTTGGTAGAAACGTCAGATGCGTGGGGCGGACGGACAATCCAATTGTAGGATTTTATACGTTTTTTTTTTTCGTTAAATCCGCTTCCCTCCGCATCCTTGCATCTATTATACATTTATTCATCATGGCAGTCCAATAACGTCTACTGCAGGTGGATCTATATCTGTGACTACTAAATAGAATTAAAAGTAAAATGAAATTTCCGTGCCTCGGTTAGTTTAGGTAGTTTAGGTAGCTTTAAATATTGATATTTAATAGTAATGTACTGTAACTAAGCGCCTTATTATTCGAACTAGCAAATTGTAAAAAAAATATTGCAACGTTGCTATTTCAACTATCAAGGTGCAGCCCCTTCTGTTTTACCAATCCCAAGATGACACTCCGAATTCGAATGAATTATTTTTATTTATATATATTAACGATCTGAATATTAATCCGTAATAGTTTAAGCCGGGTCAGTTCGTAGTCAGCTCGTGACCACGGCGCATGTAACTGTGTCGTAACGTCGAGCTAACAACGAAGGTAAGTTGAATGCCTGTCTTTGGTTAATTTCGCGGCGTAATACCTGGTATAAACTATTAATATAGTAGTATAACTAGGATATAACGAGCCCGTTGATGAGTGGTCATCTATTCCGCAAGGCCGTGGCTTCGATTCCCACCGCTGACAGTTATTTAGGTGATGAGCTTTTAAGTAAGTCTGGACTGGAGTTTTATTTATATAAGTATGTATTTAAAAGAAAAAAAAGTGTATTTAAGAAAATACATTTCTTTGCCTGAATTCCACAACATAAGTGCTTTAGCTACTTAACATGGGATGAAGGCAATGAGTGTGTTGTTGTAAAATATTTATGAATAGTGATAACTAAAAATGATGTGTACCTATTTCCAAAGGGTTTGATGTTTCCAGACCCAGCCTTGTATACCAGCGAGGTAGGTAGCTACCGCTTCAGATTAGCTTTCCCTGTACCCATCTACCCATTTCTTTTATAACATAGTTGAGCACTAAACCTTTAAGCGGATTAAAAAAGAGGGTTTAAAGTTTTACGTTTTTTGTTTCAAAGAGAGAAAAAGTTTTGAAACGCGAGCTGAACAGCGAGAATTCTTTTAGCATTTTATATTTATTTAAGTCTTCCTGATTCTTTGAAACTGAGACTTTTAACGTAAGAAGCTAACTACAGCTCTTTTAAGTTTTTAATTCCTTTATAATAATCAGTCGGTAGGTATCTACTATGTGTAAGGGTGCTGTCATAAAGAAACAAAAATAATTTAAAAAAAATCTAATTTACAAAATCAGATCATACATTCACAACATACTTCATTCATAGACATCGGCAAGTTTTTGTACACGGAATTCTGTTCTTTGGTTGTGTGTTGTTGTGTAATGTTATGTCCAGCATTCATTATTTCAAAATCTATATATGTAAAACTCAAAGTCCTGACTGTTTCATTCATCACTTACTCAACGCCCATAACAATAGCAGGAATACCTTATGTTAAGGACGCCTATTTTTTACGAATAGCAAATCTTTAACTTTTCTTAAACGAACTTCTAGTTGTTACCCACAGTGTTCCCATGGGAATTCCGGAACGTCGAAATTCTAGCCTATATGCTTATAATCTACCTCTCCACCATGTATCATCGCTTTGCTTTTAATTTGAAACAATAAATAGATGTTTAGGTACTAGAAAGGAGAAACTTTTCTCTTTAAATTATCAGTAAAATGAATAAATTAAGCATAATTCCACAAGTGATAGGTCAAGGAATATCTGTACACCTATGTTATACCATTTTCCATGTCTGAAGAGGCCTGACACTTGATGATGTGTTCACACAATGAAGTATATTGACATACATTTCAGCAAAAATATCGCAGTTTTTGTAGGACTAAGACTTTTCTCAGACTAACTAGGACTTTTCTTTTCAAATTGTAGTTTAGTTCATTTTTAAGGTGTATTGAAAAAGATGCGCTAATGCAGAAATGTAATAAATTGTCAGGGCTCTTCAGTCAAATTAGTAGTAAAATTGACAGTTTGAAACCAGAAGTACATTGGATTCCAAAAATACTAAAGATAGACCCAACTAATGTGATAAGACGGTCGAAAAGGGGCAAAAAATATTAAAGAATAAATACACTTCACGCCTTTAATCCCAAAGTGGGGTAGGCAGAGGCACTTGCTAAAGCAAATTCCCACGGTTCACCAAGCGTATTTAACCCAACGTGACAGGGGGTGAGCCCATCGCCGTTATAGGGTTCACACACCTTGTGGTGTGCGGGTTTCATCACGATGTTGTCCTTCACCGTACGAGCGAAAAATATTTCACAAATGTATACAACCAGTAACTAAGTTATCATCGTCAGCCCATACTTGTCCACTGCTGGACATAGGCCTAAGTAATTCTAACTTAAAACAGCGCCTCATTAATACACTACTTAGTTCAGGTTTTTAAACAACAGAGGTTTTTCTTTTGCCAAAATTATCGACAAAACCTCTCAGAAGAATGTTGATGTTACAAGAAACCAAAAACCAAAAAATAGTTTACTCAGATATGACCTTTATTTCAGGTAGAATTATCCCGCCCACAGAAAGTTTCGTGTGCCTCTAAAGCTGGGTACAGGCAGAGATTACTCGCTGTAAATTGTACGTTCGTCATTCAAGAATTTCCTCATAGAAGCGGTAAATACAGCTGAGCAGCTTACACCCACAGAGGGCTTACTGGCTCGGTGCACCAAAATCCCGAATGACTATTGCTCGAATAGGTATTTGCCAGTGCGAAAGCTTAATATCTCGACAATCGGACACTGTATTTCTGGAAATAGTTTAAGATCTGGCAGGATGGTGGTCAAATGCTCGGTATTGTGCTCAATATTGTGTTTAAAAAAAAGATAGCTTTTGTAGTTTGTTGCCACTAAGGGAATATAATATCTAATATATAAAATTGCCATGTCACAATGTTAGTTACCGTACTCCTCTGAAATATTATTTTAATCACCAAACGAAATTTTACATAAAACGAAGCCATCTGGTGGCGAAACGGAGTTCGCCGGGTTTGCTAGTGTACACTAAAAGTAGCATATGTAGTTTTATTTTTAAATTTAGAACAATAAATCAGGTCTTTAAGGGTTAACGGAAGATTAATTTCACTTAATTAGTGGTTCCTGTAAAGCTTAGTACTATTTCAAATAACAAAGCCTCAATATTGTTTTGTAGTAAGAAAAATATTGACTATTCCAGCGAAAGGGACCATGGGGTATTCTTCGCCTTTAATTAGCTGTAAAGTTAACAACTGTTTGTTATTAACTAATTAGTTAGTCTGAAAGGATTGTTTGCGTGTTTATTGTTCCTAAGTATTGTGTATTAATTAAGTAGAAGCGTCGCTTAGAAAGATCTTTGCTAGGTTAGTGTTTTCGAGTTCTCTGGACGATGAGCGATTTAGTTCTCGCCAATGGTAAAAAAAATAAAAATAAGTACACTTCACGCCTTTTATACTAAAGAGGGGTAGGCAGAGGCACTTGCCAATGGTATGACGATATTGGGACCCCTTTTGTCAGGCTAGAAGTGATATATGCTGTTGTACAAACTGGATACATGGATGTAGTTCCACAGAAAGGACTCAATCGACAAAAATTACTTCGGAGATATTGAGCTTTAAAGTTGGTTGCGCAGTCAGGTTACATAAAAAATAGGTGAACTTTTATATGATGGATGTGTCTTACCAGTTACTTAATTTGTCCAGCAGTGGACAAGTATGGGCTGAAATGATGATGATGATGATGATGACAACTGCAAATCGAAATTCCGTAAAATGCAGCGTCTGCAAATTTATTCCGATTATTTGGGAATGTATTGTCCTTTGTTTCGACTACCGGTCAACTCTTGTAGTATCTATCTACTTAACTCATAATCAGACAAGGTTAGATCTTTTTTTGATGGATTTTGGACTCCATTACTTATGTGATTGATAAAACCTAGCTTTTAAGCACAATGTGAAATTATTGTCTAATGTTGAAATAGGTATTTGTGTGTCCTGTAGTGTTACATACCTTTTGTGATTATTATCTGATAACTCCTCTGGAATATTTAGATAATTCCAGCGAAGACATTCAATAAGGTTCAAAGTATGTGGTGGTCAAGTGGCAATATACTAGCCTTTGTTTGATTAAGGGTTAACGAGTGAATATTCGCCGAATCACTCGAACCTGGGCAGTCAGATCGCGAGCGAAGCTACAACACTCCTCGAGCGTGCTCCATGGGTACATGCCTGATCTCCCCCGTAAGGGTCGAAATGCTTTACGGGAATGGGAAATTTTCTTTGACGTTTCTCTGACAGATTTTACGTGGTGGAGAATAGTCATTACTGTCATTCTTTCCAAACAAATTTTGACAGTAATGACAGTTCTCCGCCCAAAAATCTGTCAGGAAAACGTCAAAGAAAATTCCGCATTTTGTTACGTATATTCAAAATGTAGGTAGAATAATATAGGTAGGTACACCAATAATATAGGTAGGATTTCTTTAATAATAAACGCGCTGTTACTTATACAAAGGTCTACTGTTTTTTTTTTCTTTCATATTCAGACTAGTCGACCTGTTCAACATTTTGCAAAAATGTTATAAACTTTCCTCAAGAATCACTCTATCTATTAAAGAAAACCGTATCACAATCCATTCATCATCATCAGCCCTGACTTGTCCGCTGCTGGACATAGGCCTCTCCAATTGCACACCACTATGATCTGTTTTTCCCTTATCCAGATCGATTCCAGCGTAGTTTGACCGATCTAAGCATACAGACTGCGGAAGGCTTTGTTTTGTACTGTGTATTATTGGACACATATTTGTAGTTTTTAAGCCACCCTATATATCGTGCAAGAAAAGTGTCATCAAAAAAATTTTATTTTGTGAGGTTGACTGGTAGAGAATACTTTAGTATTACGTCCACTCATTGTACTGTTGGTGCAATAAAGTATTAAATAAATAAATAAATTAAATGCCACAATGTGTCTTTACAAAGAAGTAAACTGATACTATGTAGATATGAATTGAATGCTTTGTTTGTTCGTATCTTTATTATTACGGGGCAAATGGTAACAAAATAAAACATACAAAATGTAAATGGAAATATCTTGCATTTGAAGACAGCAATTCCCTCTGTTATCTTTGTGAATGTTAACGACTTAATTGAAAGAAGGAGGTTAAAGTTAATTTTGTGTCGTGTCTCCGCCATTTTTATATGTCTGAAGTTTTTAAGCAAAGGTCCAAGAATAGTATCGTCCAAGAGAAGTGTCATTGAACATTTTTTATGTTTTAAGTTACCTAGTATTAATTTCGTACGTGCAATTAGAAACTATAAAACTTTGTAACAGAAACATAACTACAAACGGAGAAATACAAAATTAAGATAATTTATGTTTGAAACGGTCATTATATAGAAAAAAAAATCTCTGAAACAATAAAAAGTATTATTTTAATATTCCGTCAAAATTCGTTCAGTAGTTTTTTCCGTGATCACGTCGAACATCTCATGTTATAAAATATTCATAAACTTTCGCATTTAGAACAATACTAAGATTTAATTAATAAATATTCTCCTCTCGCGTCGGAGAAAGTGTTCCGAAATCTGAAAACAGCATTTGGCGTAACATATTTCATACATACATACGTCGTTCGTAACATACATACCTATTCAAGCTTCATATCGACTCAGTTACAGCAAGAGTTCGTAAACTAATTTATGTTTTTATATCAATAAGACATGTAACCAATGCATCAACAACTCGTCCACTATATTATGGTTTGGGTCAGTCCATACTGACTTATACTATTGCAGTTTGGGGTGGCGCTCCTAAAACCGAGCTAAAACCTCTCGAAATTGCTCAACGAGCTGTTCTGAAGGTAGCAACGAACCGACCTAGACTCTTTCCTACTCGAGAACTATATATCAAATGTCAGGTTTTAACTGTTAGACAACTTTATTATTTACTAGCTGTCTCGGCAAACATTTGTTTTGCCATATGCTTTTGTACCCCGTGTATTGGAAGAAATACACCTTTTGAACCTTGCCTCGACTTCCACATGTGATTCAAGACTAAAATTTGCCAAATAAAAGATTATTTTTTTCTTTTCTAAGTAAGCTCTAGAGCTACAAACCCTAATCTACGGAAACCTTCAAGACCGGATCAAAAATGAAACTGCCAAATACTATTAAACTTTATGAAAAATATAGTAAATAGCGAAAAATATAATATTGACTCCGATATTACTTGAAAGAATTATAGGTACAATGTATTTAACAATAATTGTATCGGTTCTGCATCTGCAGGAAAAGGAAGGGAATTTATTATAGAATTAGTTCATACCAAACGCAATTAAAGCCAAGTTCACAGTCGTGTCATACTAAAGCAACAAACAAAATGAACACGCTTTTTTGCCTCCTCAACAGAGAATAGTAAAACCGCATTTCTAACGCTTTTTTTTTTCTTTTGTTACAGGAAACGCGACGACAAAACGACAAAAAACGTGCAAAAGGGCCGGCCGTCATTAACAAACGACGCCATTTTGGAAAAAAAATCCGCTAGTGTAGCACTGATTCCAGTGTCGCCCTCTGTTGGGATTTACACACACTAGTGCTACTTCATAAAGCAATTTGCTCATTGTAGTGTTTGTTTCTTTTCTTTTTTAGATAAAGGGGGGAATAGGAAAATTGAGAGGGCGGAGGATTGAACTATTGTGCGTGGTGTGTCAGCAGTTTGTGTGATGCGGCGGCGGCGCGATTTAGACTTGTGCAACGCCATCTGTACGTTGGTTTGACGAAACCGCAAAGGTAAGTGCATGCCGCTTTTTATTTTCTTTACTACCCGCTCTGTTTTTTTCTTCTTATTTCTATACCGTCTTTAGTTTAATAACTATGTGGGATCCAAGACAGACGGCTAGGCCCCCCCGGGATCTAGCCCAGTCGTCACTGATTGAGCTCTTGTCTATTCTGGATGCCGCTGTAGATCCTGGCTCTAACAGGAATCACAGTGGTGGGAAAGTGGGTGGGAATATCCCGGAATACCCGCTCTGTTAACCATGTATATCTGTATCCAATGTTCATGTAAAATAACTTGTACTATGGGTAAGCGTTTCAATATTCTTCCTCTTCATACAAAAAACACAATAGCTTATGTAGTTTGTATGGTGAGATAGATTTTTTTCGTCCCAGGACAGGATTCTTTGATGGACTGATTTAAGAGAAAGGTAAACATGTATGTACGTACAATAGCAGGGAAACACTGTTAATGTGTATTGGCAAAACATTCTTTGCCAGGTATCTAGTCTTACTAATATTATAAATGGGAAAGTGAGTTTGTTTGTTCCGCTTTCACGCCGTAACTTTTGCAGACGAATAGTTAGAAGTCCGGTTTAAATAATAGGGTACTTTTTATCCCGGAAAAAATTGATATTCCCAAGGGAAAACAAAAATATTCCTTTATACCGCAATATAACCCAAGTCCACGCGGGCGAAGCCGCGGGCGGAAAGCTTGTAAAATATAAATCCCTTGTAATATGAAACAGTATATTGCCAAGTATCGAGCGAGTGGGGTTCTAGGAGGGTGACCATACTATGGGATTTTCATGAGACTACCAGTGCAGGTGGCAACTATCTCAAACCTTGACACATTAAATATAAGGCTTCACATAACATAATGATATTTATTACAACTGCACCAAAGAACAGAATATTATGTCAAACACCTAGCCGGTGTCAATGAAGCGGGCGATGGCTTAGTTACACGCCTATGAAATGAATAATTTAGTAGTGGACAACCCGCGATTTTATTCGCACAGTTACATTTTGTTATAACTCGGTACTGTTTTTTTTTTCATGCGTTTGACCACGATCCTGCCTGATGTTAAGCAGCGATGTGTTCTACGGTGGAGCACATATATTGTCCACGGGGTATATAGGTGCGAATATAATCAAAGACAATCTCGAGCTTACCTTTGTTATTTTACTAGACGTTTCGACGTGCTCACAAGTAGTCTGGAGTGATGTTGTTATTTTAATCGGGTATATAGCCATACCCGAAGGACAATATTGAATTATAATGTCTGTGCGTGTTTCATTAATAAATACATCTTGTTATTACTGCTAGTTTCGTCTAATATATATACACACATCAAAAGTGTCTAGGGATCAAGTACATTTTAGAAGATTGCAATCAAGAATATATTTTACAAAAACTGAATTCATTCATAATTTATTCAAAATGTGGTGATAAGTCATTGATACAGGCATGGGGAATTAGGTAGGAGACCAATCCGGAAGATTATATTTGATTTAAATAAATTAGATTTTTTTAGAGCTTGTTATTTTTTATGCTATTGATCCCTAGACACTTTTGATGTGTGTAAATGGTGATGATCTATACTTTCGATATTTATAAAACGACTGACAAAATATAAAATAGGTAGTGTGTGACAAAGATAAAGCTTTATATAAAAAAAATACACTTCACGACTTTTAATCCCACAGCAGGGTAGGCAGAGGCACTTGCTAAAGTAAATGCCCACGGTTCACCAAGCGTATTTAACCCAACGCGACAAGGAATGAGCCCATCGCTGCCAAAGCTTTATATAATCACCGAAATAAGTCAATTGTCTCTTTTTAAAAGTCAATATCCATTGTTTATTTGCGGTATCTGTTTAAGTTAAAGGTACAAAAATCCACAATTCATCAGAACGTAAACAATGGCGATTAAAAATATTTAAGTAACAACAAATACCTATTCAGGCCGAAAAATTTAAATTGCGTTTATTTAGCAAGTAAACAAAACAATGAAAGGGGTGAATGCCCCAATGTGGAAAACGCGGATTTGCAAGCTTTTTTTTTAGTAATAGGTACATTAAAAATAAAGAATCGAATAGTTTTATCCTAAAGGCAAACGAAACGGGAAGGGGCCTGTAGCCCCCTACAGCCTCCTACAGGAGGTTAGTCAAATGTTGGGCAGCAGTTGAGAGCTATCTATACAATTCCAAGAATTTAACACAAGGCAAGTAGACGCGCACGTCTCCAGAGATGGCCCGTACGCCGAGAAGCAGGTAGGGCTTGGGTGGTGGTGGGATTATACTTGAAAAAAAAAAATTACAAACGCAAATGTCACAATCCCCCATCCAGTGGCCACGCAGTTAATCTATAGCAAACTAACGGCATCAAAAAGAGAAAAAAAAACTGAAATTATTTAACGGCAAGTGATTTGGCGAAAATGTTCCGATGCGAATCATTGATCTTACTGTAATAATATAATTATTTAGCGATGATTTAAAGGTGTAGAGTAGGTTCAAAGCAAATATTGACTTATCTAATGCTATATTATGAGTAATGAAGGTCTGGAAAAGAAATATAAGCGATTAAATCCCTAAATAAAAGATCTAAACCAAATTCAGCTACTGTTTCTTTCACCACATGGTAACATCGGCCATTGATAAGTGCTAGACCGTCATGCTATCTTTTTTCTGACAGTTACCAGCGTGAAAGAACATAGCTGAATTTGGTTTAGATCTTGTTTTTTATTTATGGATTTAATCGCCTATTATATAAAAAATGAATGCTGTTCATTACTTTCAGTAATTCAGTATTTATTTTTATTGCATAAGTCTTAAATCTAAGAAACATACCCTGTTAAGGGTGTGGCAACAACATTATAAAAATTAACTTATTATTAAATACTTTCGGTAAACTCGAGAACGGCTGGACCGATTTGGCTAATTTTGGTCTTGAATTACACGTGGAAGTCCAGGGAAGGTTTAAAAGGTGTATTTCTTCCAATACACGGGGTACAAAAGCGACTTCTAATGGCAAAACAAATGTTTGCCGAGACAGC
>SJJU01018495.1:0-11827 GCA_012932125.1 Conopomorpha cramerella
GTCTAATTTTCCGCCGTATTAAAATGGAAATGGTACTGAACCAATAATGAATATAAATGAAAAAGTAATGACGATTCCGTAAACAGGATAAAAAGAGAGTTAGCTCTCACCCTCACCGCAGTAGCTCCTATGACTTCCTTTTGATAAAAATTATAAAATCGTACTGCACAGCTGACTCGGAGGAATTCCGAATATTTACACTAGAAAATCCACCCCAGAATGGATAGTGGGAAAACACGAATCCAAGAATCCTCCACCTCGTCATATAAATTCAATTTTCAATAAAATTGTATGGCAGGGTAGATAATCGAGCGCGTATTTTTGGAATATCCACCCTGAGGTACATGTTCCCGGGTGTATAATCGGAATAAGCCGACAAAAAGCCGAAGAAATACAACTTTTAAACCTTCCCTGGACGTGTGATTCAAAACGAAAATTAGCCAAATCGGTGTAGTCGTTCCTGAGTTTTAGCGAGACATTTTTATATGTGTAAGTGTAACAGATAGGATTAAAAAAATATAATTAAATTACACTTATGCCACTTTGGGACTAAAAGGACTAGGTATGTGTACCTACTACCCCTCCTCAAGAATCACCCTATCTACTAAAGTAAATCGCATGTAAATCCGTCGCGTAGTTGTTAAAAGATTTAAGCATACCTAGGGACAGACAGCTGCAGCGTAATATCGACGGTGGAAAGGAAGAACACATTAACCGACACTTTGGTCGAAAATGAGTTATATATATCACTGAAATCACCGTTTTTTTCTGCGTCGATTGATCTCAGTTTCATTGCAATCCGAGCATCTTGATGTCGCTTAAAGTATTGTCACTAACTACACTATTTTAATCTCCCCTTAAATGAAGAGACATGAAAATGGGTACTTTTTGGTTCGTGTGCTACTTAAAGTGTACGAGTTTCAGTTGAGAAGAAACTTGATGTGTTCATCTTTTCTTTCTTCAGCTAACAATGGTAGTTTAATTTGTTATTCCTCGGCAATATTTTTACCACCTAGGAACCTTAATGTGTTCTTCTGGTATACGATAATCCAATAGTCAGGTATTTAACTTGTTTTTCCTGCTACGCTTTTAATATGGCAATTAGACTTAAAGTGTTATTCCTGTGAACTTCTACAATATATTTTGATTTCAATTGTTATTCCAGTTATGTTGTGAGAGACCTGTGTCGGTTAAAGTAACAAAAACATAATAATCTACATAAAAAATATACCTTAACCGACAACCCACGATTCACGAATGTTGTCGCTTGAGTTAATCTCAAACTGCGGAATGAAATGTGCCGATGTCGGTTAAAGTATATACTACATTCATATAAAGTGATTTAATGTAATATCTCAAAACGAACGCGGGCGCTTAAAGTAACAATTTTTACTCTCATTTCTCGAAATTGACGGCACTATAAATAGAAGTGTCTGGTGACGTGGCGCTTCATTTGCCGTTAGACCACCAACAGGTAGGGTTGCCAACTTTTTTTAGAAGAAATAGAGTATAACTGATTTCAAAGGAGGTAAATAAAGAGTATGGGCTTAAAAAAAGAGTATCATTTATTTTACATTTATAAAAAGGTATTTTTTTGTACTTTTTGCAGAACATAGAAATTTTTCATTGTTTATAAAAGAATTGTATGAGTCCAAACATTCTCTAAATTTATATAGATCAAGAGCTCATTTTTAATCAATTTTAATGAAGCTCTGTTTCTCACTTCTCGCCACTTCACATTCATGACCGAAAAGACTCTTTTAGTAAATGCTGAAGTGACGGGAACAGAGAGTAGATATATAGGCAATATTTTTTTTCAAACAATCAAATTCTTCAGGACACTTTTTTAAAATAAAATGCCATTTTTCTACAGTGGATTTTTGCATAAAATCTGAGTTATTTAACAATTCAGCTTGGCTTTAAAATTATAATTTCTGAATACAAACTGTCCATGTGTATTTTTAGTATTTGTAAATTAAGTTTTCCGTCTACAATTTTTCTAATTGATTAACATTAGTATCATTTAAACTCATTTTCCCAAAGTTTTGTGTACCTACTTTTGTGACCTTTTGTTTCTTGTCAAAACTTTTCGCACTTTAGATGGGGTGCTTGCGTTATCATTATGAGCACAGGATGCTTGATCGGCGTTAACATGTTCGTCAATTACGTTATCCATAACGAATTGCATAAAAGTATTCCAAACAAACAAAAAAAATAAAGATAAATTATTATTAAAAACAAAGTCACAAACAAAATTAACCTTAACGACTTTCTCAATGGTTCAAGAACGTCCGAATGTGGTTGGAGGATATTTGGGGATACCAACATATTCACAGTAAATAGTCGACATTTTTGGTTTTGATTATGGGTTTTTTTCACCACAAGGTGTGTGAACCCTATAACGGCGATGGGCTCACCCCCTGTCACGTTGGGTTAAATACGCTTGGTGAACCGAGGGTATTTGCTTTAGCAAGTGCCTCTGCACCTCTGTGAAGTGTATTTTTTTTATGGGTTTTTTCATAATATTATATGACTAGTAAAAATGTGTAGAAAAAGAGTATTTTAGCGTACTCTATTAGCGTTATAGATTATAGAGTAAGCTTACATGATATAGAGTACAATACTCTATTTTAGAGTACGGTTGGCAACCCTACCAACAGGGTACGTCACGCGCGCGCGCACACAATTTAGTCGCCACGCCGCCGCCGCAAAGAACTTAATACCTACAGCGTGATTGATTTGGGTAAGTAGAAATTCTGTTTGACTGGAGTATAAGAGTATCTTTTTCTGTCTGTTTGCTTTTATGGATGATGTTTATGCATTTTATGAGGAACCTTCCTGACTAGCTTTAGTATTTCTTTAGGTACCTAAACTTTGTAATGAGATAACCTTATTATGTACCTTATTGGCGACATACTTACTTGACGACGTTTTCGTTGTTAGGCTTAGGTTTAAGGTAGAAGGTATTGGGACCACGTAGCTACGGTGTGCCGCCGAATTTACTGAATAGGTATTTACGTAGGAATGGGACGATGAATAGGACGCCATAACTTATAGTTGACTTTTGTGTACCTACTCTTTATTTTTTACAGGTTCGAAATGGATCGAAAGAAGTTTTTTAAAGATAAAATTATGGAAATGCGTGATACTCATAAGCCCTGCAGACGTAAATTAACATTTATAACTGACGAGTCTCCAGCGTCATCCATTTCAAAACAATCTCTAGCAGTCAATATTTCGCCAAATCATGAGATCACAGACGTCTCAAAAGAAAGAGAAATAACTCAGACTGAATCAGGTATGTAAGTTTCAACATTGTACTTACCTACTTGCTTACTTACCTACTGATAATTTATTGGATAACAGTATGCGCTGTAATTTCTTTGCAGTAAGCATAATACTGTGTCGAAAGAATTCGCAAAAAATGGTGTATGTGTAGCACGGGTTTACACTATTATTTTGCACGTTAATTGATCACTAAAAAGTTTTTGACATTTTGTTCTTCAGCTTCTTACTTATAAATTACAACTTGTTGCTACTTATATCGAGACTCTGGAGTAGGTAAACGGCTTTTTGCATCTTTACAGAAATGGAAGTTAATAATCCATCGCCTCACACAGAAGAGATGATTCACATTAGAAACGTCTATGAAGATGTTAATATTCAACCAGGTACGTTAGTGATTTTTTCTTTATAATGGGGTTGGAATATAATTAGTCAAGATTTCTCTACAGGTACGTTGGCATGCGCAGGGCCAGGTTTGCTTTTTTGCTTTTATATCCCCACTTCGAGCGGTCCTCAACATCACGCTTAGTTAGACCGATGGCACGCATTCATCCTGACGACATGCATGCATGAAGTCAGCGTTTCTTCGGCCGTCCTGTTTTATTGGCTCATGGAGGGGTCTTGTTTAAACTTAATTTGAGCAGATGCTTAATTGACAAACGAGTATCTTATCTGTACATAGAAGTCAATATCAATAGGTAGCCCAAGTACTTATCAACTTACGATTGTGTAAAGGTTGCATGTTTGTATGGAAAAAAGTAACATGTGCGATTTTTTTGACGCTAAGAGTATAATAATTATAGGCTATACTCATAATATACTTACTGTTATTGTATATATTGTCAGTAAAATAAACGTTTGTTTTTCAGCAATAGAGGAGCAAAATTTTCCTGCTGCTACGGAAATTGATTTAGATCCGTTATTATCAACATCAACTCAAGAACCTCGCAGTCTTCCAGAGCAGATAGCAGAGTCGAGCAATACAGCAAACTTAGTATCGAATGACGCAGCCGCAGCTACAGATAGTTCCAGAGACCGCACTAAAAAGCCGCCTTTACGAACAAAACAAAATGTTAAGATCTTTTGTGAATTCGTTTCCGATAATGAAGATCCGTTCTTTACGGATGATACGTGCTCGTGGGATGAAAACGCTGATACAGAATCGAATTCATCTCTAGATACTGGATCCAAAAAGAAGAAGAAGAAAAAAACTAAAAAGACTACTGAACAAAATATTAAAAACAGCGCAGGAATTAACATTGGCGACGAAAACATAGTTGGTGAAAAAGGCAAAAAGAAGAAAAAAATTAACAAAAAGAAAGCAAACAAGGAAAATAAACAAAAAGGCAACGAGTATTTGAAAACGAATGGATCAGTACGAACAAAAAGAGAAATAAAACCTAATCCATGTCAAGGTAAAAAATGTGGACATGACTGCCAGAACATTAATGAAGACAGGAGAATGTCTATTTTTCGTCATTTCTGGGGCTTAGACGCTCAGCGTCAACGAGACTGGCTCGTCAACATGAGTCGCCGCGTGCCCATCAAAAGAAAAAGAAATAAGGATAGCGGAAAACGTACATATTCGTACGAGTATTACATAAACGACAATGAAGATAGGCGCCAAGTATGTCAGCAGTTTTTACTCAACACTCTAGATGTAACACAAACATACGTATACTACACACTTGCAAACTCTTACAACGGAAGCTCTAAAGATGATCTCAGAGGGAAAACAATTCCTGCGAATAAAACCAAAGAGGATGCACGCCAAAGTGTCATAAATTTTATTAAAAAACTTCCCGCTCTTCCGTCACATTACTGTCGCAAGGATAGCTCAAAACTATATTTGCCTACCGAATTTAAAAATAATAAGAATTTATACCGCATTTACAGAGAAGAAAAGACCTCTGAAGGAATTGATGTAGTAAGTGAAAAAGTGTTTCTGAATATTTTCAAGGACGAATTTAATATTGGGTTTCATGTGCCGAAAAAAGATAAATGTGTAAGATGTATGAAGCTAGATGCATTAGATACCGAAGAAAGTAGAGCAGAGAAAGAAGAACACTTTAAAGAAAAAGATGCCAGCAAAGAGAGATACAACTATCACAGAGAACTCAGTCAGCAACGCAATGATGTTATCTGTACATCATTTGATCTGCAAAAGGTACTCAACACTCCCTACGGTGAAAGCATGCTCCTGTATTACTCAAGAAAGTATGCCGTTTATAATCTTTGCTTTTACGAGAATGGTACTAGGGAGGGCTATTGCTATATCTGGGGAGAAACGGAAGGCAAACGAGGAGCAAACGAAGTGGCTTCTATACTTACAAAGTACATTCATGAGGTGGATGCTCGTAAGACAATCAAACATTTGATTTTATATTCGGATTCGTGCCCAGGGCAAAATAAGAACAAGACTGTTCTTGCCGTCTTACACAATGCTCTCTCAAATTGTGAAAATTTAATCAGCATTCAAATGAATTACTTACTGCCAGGGCATACTGAAATGACTGTGGACTCAATGCATTCTGTGATCGAAGGTTCAGTAAAGAACACCATAGTTTGGGCACCATCTCAATGGGCCACTATTTGTCAGTTAGCAAGGAAAGAACCAAGGCCGTACAAAGTTATCTATTTAGACCATACCGATTTTCAGGGATTTGACCAATTTGCTGACAGATACTTTCGTGGTAATTTAACTGGTAAAATCAGTAAGATTCGTGTAGCCACTTTAAAAAAATCTAAGATGATGCATATGGCAGTAAAGACATCAATGAAACGTGACACGAAAGAAGAAGTTATTGCTATAACTGGAGCTCCTGAAGCTCAAATCAATAAAACCTTGTATACGGCTCCTTTGGCTATAACAAAAAAAAATACGGTGATTTAAAAAAACTTTGTGAAGCTTTTACTATTCCAAAATTATTTCATAAAGAATTCTTATCTCTAAGTTGCGAAGATGGAGTCGATACTCTGATGGAGACGGACATAGAAGACATAATGTGAGATATAATTTACCTAACTAGATCTATGATAAATTTATAGTTCCTAACTGTAAGAACTGATTACTTAAATGTTATATTTGACTATAATAGTAGATATATGAAACTGTTAACTTGTTATAATAATAGCGTTATATTTTCTATCCTGTTTTGTATGTGTTGTTTATTTTGTAAAATATTATTGCAAAGTTAACACTGTTCATGTGATTTTTTTTAATTTTGAGACTGAGAGAATAACTTTAATATTAAGATAGAAATATGTTAGGTTGTAGTAAGGTTAAGAACCTATTCAACTGATTGTGTTGCCAACTCCATTTGTACGAACTTTTATAATTTGTTATTAATGTTGTTACATAAAAAGGCTTCATTGTATTGTTATTCCTGATTTGGAAGTTAAATTTAACAGCGTTGTTGATAACTTGAAATGATTCAAGCCAAAGATAGAAAGGTTATCATACTTTTGTAGATCTTAAAAAATGTTGATTTTTTAGGAACATCTAAATTGGGCAAGTCGTAACAATCCCTGGTACTTACTAAGAATGTTCCTGTATTATTATGTTCTAATATTTAATTGTTTTTTTTATTTTTAATAAAGCAAACACATTTTTAACTATTTCAGTTGTTTTAATGTAAGCGTTGAGCTGGAGACATAAGTGATTTAAATAATAAATCTTTCATTTAAAACACTGCTTAAAGTGTTCTTCCTGAATACTAAGCAGACATTTGAAAGCACTTAACTTGTTAATCTGTAACTAAATTCTGATATTTTATGTCTTTAACTTGTTCTTCTCTCCTAATATTTTTTACTGGGATGTCACTTAATGTGTTCTTCCGTGCATGAATTTTATGACTTTTTGAGCGTTAATGCGTTTTTCCTTACACAAAAAACAGTGCCAAAAAATTAAGCGACCATTATTTTCTTTTCTACTGTTCAATCCAATATCATAACATACTGACAATTTAAAGGGCAAAAATTCATGAAACTATTTTTTTTTTCGTGCTAATAGGTCAATAAATGAATTTTCCAGAATTTTTTCCAATGCGGGGAAATGAAAAAATAATCTATCCACATGCAAATGTAATTTCTCAGTCTATTTTGTTTGGAGATAAAAAACATTTTTTTCGTTACCCCGCATTGTCCCCATAGTAAAAGTTGGTCATATTGACGAGCCCAACAACGTTTCTAAGGCCTTTGCTCGGAGTCCTTTTACACGCAGTACCTAGGTCCTATATGCGCTGCACTGCAAGTTTTCCCGTTCTCTTGGTTGTCCTATTGTAAAAACGCGATGTCGGTACCTATTAGGTTATGCAACTCCGTAGCACACTCTCCGAAATGCACCCGATAGAAGACAGATAGGCTCGCAACTTTGCGGCGATGCTCTAGGCTTTGTAGCCGAGAATCAAATAGCCTGTTGTCACCTATGAGCCTTCTAGCACGCCGCTCTATTGCCTCCAGAGCCTCAAGCTGGTGTTTGGCTGATCCGTCCCAAAGATGAGAGCAGTATTCAGAGCAGGTAATATAGGTACCTAACCTACGCTATAGACAATCAGGTCTAAATTGATACACGTTACACTAGTAAGTCAACGTTTTAATAATAGGTCTAGGTAGAGCAATGATTCCCAAAGTGATGTAGATGGATTCCCTTGAAGTCCACGGGAGACTCCACGGAGTTTGGCGTTACAATTTCTACATACAATATTAACTTTTTTGACTAACTACTTATTGTAAATATGGCAGTAATGTAGCTGAAGCCGGTTGTAGGTGTGTAGAAGCAACATTTCGAAAATCCTAGTCTGTAAAGAAAAAGTTTAAAAAATCATATTTAAAAAAAGTTTGCGTGACCTCTTTAGAGACGCTAGGGACTTTGGACTTCGGCAGTTAGATGCACAAGTAATACACTTATTGCTTTATGGATAAGTATATTAGCAGTTTCTGCAATTATTAAAGGCAAGTAACACGAATAAACACTACTGGTACAAAAATAAAAAGCCAAAAAGGAAGTCAAAGTAGCTACTCCAGTGTGGGTGAGACATACGTCTCTGTTTATCATTTTCTTTGACATATTTGACATATTACCATTATATGATTACTGCGCTTCAACATATCTGATGGCAAGGAATTAGACCGGATCCTTGCCAGTACCGGCTTCCGGAGTAGCAAGGGACTTCCCGACTATTGAGTAAGTCGCGTTTCTTTTATACGGATCGCAAACGAAAAAAACGTTAGCGCCATTCAGAACGCCGCCTTTATTTTAATTTTTCGTAATGTTATGAATGTTTTAGCAGAATATGCCTATTTGTTATGGATTCTGTGTAGTACATTTTAGCTATTCAGTTGTTTAATTCATTAAAAAATGTGGGCTAAATACGTTTTTTTCCGATAACGTCTGTTTAATTGGGGTTTTCAATGAGTGCGAAAGAGACAACATACAAACAGATGTGAGACGAATGTTGTTTACAAGTTTGGTGTAACCTACTTTTAGAAAAAGAAGAGGTCTTTTCTATTACCGTGTTTTTGTTTATTACACTTAGAATATTAACTTCTAGTTACTTTATAATATGTTTATTTCTTAAAAAAAAAATTGGATAAAAATAGGTAAGTACATAACATAACCTACATATTCGTCTGCAAGAATTTCTAGTTCTTTGGCCGCCAATCTAAATTAATGAGTTCTGCTTGCAATCTCTACATCAATAATTTATTGAAGATTATTGCAAACGATAACGTAGCTATAGTGTAGGTAAACAATCGACGTTCAACAAACAAAACAAACAATACACATTGCATTGTGTTTGTGACTATAAAAAAATACAACTAAAGTCAGTCACCTATAGTTAGTTTTTTCTGTAATGGTATCAAAATATTATATCTTAATATTTTAAACTCTACCGATCATTATATCACACACGTGTTTATACATATTTTTATTGACTATTTTAGTTATATAAACAAAATGAATAATAATAATACATTGCAAAAATGTTAGTAGAATGAATCTTTTTTGTGTATGGCAACAGGCAAAAAGAAATGACTTCTTTGCAAGTTTAAAAAAAAAAGTGTATCTATTTTACTTACGTCGTGTTTTAGTACTTTGTTTATGTGAAATAGGGCGTATTTTCTTATAATTGTTGTGTTTATCAAGAGTTTATTTGATTATAATAGTGATATTATTGTTTGTGCTGTTAATTATTCGTTATATAGGTATGTTGCTATTTCTATAAATTGATTAGAAATCTTGAATTATAGAAACACCGTCCATTTTGTTCTGCATTTTTAGGTTCGGTGTTGCAATAAATTCGATAAATTAAAGTTTTCAAAAACATTTTGTTTACAATACACCAGATGATTTGTAACTCTAACGTTTGGATACAAATAGCGCCCTTAACTTATACAAAAACAGCTATTTTTAAATAAACACCACACTAAAAATAATTAAAAAAATGATTGTCACGCAGGAAAATAAACATACGATTTTATAAATTATATTCACCAATGTACTGTTTTCCTCAGTCCCTGATGATGTCTGAAAACCACTGTGATTTGGATGCCGGCACATCTGCGGAAATTACTGCAGAAATTCGTGACGGTATGTAAATATAAAATATCTTGTCAATAAACCAAGTTTACAAAACATTCTAGGGGTTAATTATATTTCCTACAGTCGGAGGGTGCAAAAGAAACCAGATAGAACTTAGACATAAAACCAGATAGGTCATTAATTGCCAGATAGGACCTGATTGGGGAGCTTAACAGCACTGGGGTCGGATGTTCAATCGATGGACTAATGATGAATAATATCAGTTACGCTGACAACATGATGCTGTTGAGTCCCTCAATCAGTGCTCTTCGGAAGCTCCTGGAGGTATGTGAGAGGTACGCCGTGGCTCATGGGGTCAGATACAATGCAAAGAAGAGCGAAATACTGGTATTTAAATCGCGGGGGGTCAAGCTTGAAACTATCCCAGAAATAACTTCTGGCTACGCCTGAAATAAATGATTATTATTATTATTATTAGACAAATTACTGTATTAAACATTTTACAAACTAAGCATCCTAAAAGACAATGGACCTGATGTGAGGTTTCACATTGCTCTTGTGTAAAACTAGTGAGCTGATCCGATGTTAGGACCCAACTGCTGAATCAGTATGTTCTCATTTCTCTGGTTGGCTTGGCGGATAGTGGTCATGATTGATGTCAGCCCATCATGGGCACGTTGCGAGGAATCAACACTTTCATATTGATGTCAATGAAGGCGCAATACTGCTGGATACATGTAGACATAGATAGACATTCATTTATATTTACTTAAAACACAAAAAGAACAATTCAGTACAATGGATTACACATACAATGCAAAATTAAGTTAAGTTAAATGCACCATTCCTATCTTATCCATCGTTCCTGTGTCTGTCAGCATCGAAGAGATGCCGACTCAGCATATTGTGATGGTTGCCCGTGACGCTGGTATTCTACCGGCACTCATGAGTGAGGAGAGATTAATAAATATATAAATAAGAAAGTATAGCGTCTGTGTAGTATATATGTTACAGTTAAAACCGGTTTTTAGATAGAACGCGTTTTTCCTAGTTAGAACTAGTTTTTACTTAATGCCTTCGTTAATACTAGAATTAACTAATATCCAAATCGAATATCAGTTAAAACGCGTTTTTCCGCAGCGAGTCAGTTAAAAGTGTTTCGACTTCCGACCGAGGTTAGAAATTATTTACCTTTGAGAACTGTTGCTAAGGAAACAGCCATAGGAACAGGCCAAGGATTTATGGTTTGCAAGAAAGGATGTATGTCAAAAAGGTGTCTCTGCATGATGGTTATCTATGTAATTCAAAATGCCACGATAGTTTTTCTTGCAACAAGTAGATCCTGATCCTTTTTTAAATTCAAGTTTGACTGATTATATTTTATTGTGTGTTAATCAAGGTTCTTTAATAATGTTTCTTTTTGAAATTTTATGGTTGTGTTCTGTTCATTTATTTGATTATTTTATTTACGTAGGTACTTAAAATTAACTAGGTCTTAACTATTAATATGAACATAAAATTAGTATAACCTCCAGGGTGGCCTGTGCCCAGCAGTGGATGTCGTGAAATATAAACCATCCTATCTCTCAAATCGAACAAAATTACATATAAATGCCAACTTTTGTGAATATCGGTAGCCTTGATGAAGAGCTCATTGGGAACAAACATCATGACACTGGATTTTTATATATTAAGATATTGTCATCTTTGCAAATAATTGCAAATAATCTTTGCAAAGCCGATGTTCTATAAAATGTTCCTTTTGTGTTTTTAATATTAAAGTAAATATTTTTAAAAGCATATTGTTTTCATTTTCAAATTAGTTTATCTAGTGCTAGTTTTAACTACAGCTCGATGTGACAACTAGTTTTATCTGAAAATCAAATATATCAGTGGTAAATTCTAGTTTTAACTGGGTATTTCTAGTATTAACAAAGGAATTAAGTTAAAACTAGTTCTAACTAGGAAAAACGCGTTCTATCTAAAAACCGGTTTTAA